>CABEEJ010000004.1:624389-639727 GCA_901482245.1 Timema douglasi | reverse complement strand
ATATATAAAGATCTAGCTGCTGAATTAAGAAGTAAAATCTTCTCGTTTTAACCTGGCTTTCAAAAGTTAAATATTAGGGATGTATGCCTGCATAGGATTACCATATTTCAATTTTAAAATTGCCTTTCTTCTCCAGCTTTTAAATACATAAAAATACATGTTTCCATTATTTCATAAGCAAACCATTAAATAAAGAATCTCGTTTTCCCATTATTTCCTATTAAATTTTTGACACACGTATCATTATTATTAATGTTTAATATGTAGACGAACGTTTAAAACTCATATAAATCGTTTGAAATAGGTTATGTTATTCAAATACTAATTCAAATTTTTGCAAAAATATCTGAAAATATATTACATAATGACGCCATCCTTTATCACAAAAGTTAATGAAATATAGGAAAGGGAGTATGTACTGTACACGCGGATTTCACTGAATGGCAATAAATATACTCTGATCGACTACAATAAACGCCATCTTGTAGCCCACATCGTTGTGGAATATATCAATTTAAGTTTGGAGGCACCATTTGATCTGAAAGGCTATAGACACAATCCGATCGATTAATTAATTATAACGCAATATTGTATCTTATATCAGTCGGATCAAAAAGGTTAATTATGCACGCTCCATTTGCTGCGAAAGATAATTATAAATATACTTTGATCGAATACATTATGCCATCTTGTAACCATATCATACTGAATCATATCAAGTTTAACGCTACCTTTCAGAACAAACCAAGAGTATTTTGTAAAAACAACGGTGATTCGACCCTCATCTATGGGGCACACAGATTAAATGTCAAGCTCAGCTAGTCTGGTTTTCCAATGACGAAAAGTTCAAGGTTTTAATCTTGGTTAGGTGCACTGTTGGTTGTTTTTCCCTTGAAATATATCTCTCCACGCAAATTAGGATATTTTTACAATGAGTTGTTCCTTCATTTCTACTTAATAAATGTAGTCAAATGCGTATAGCCCAAACTGGTAGCAATATGCGAAGCAAAAATAAAACACACTATTATTAATATTGACTTGGAGAAAGACTGCACTACAAACCAACATGACAGATTAAAAGTCATGGCGATTTATATATATTTTAAATACATCTTCACAGGTGTTTTAACTGTATGCTATATTTTAAGACCTTGCTATTAAAGACATTTGCTCTCTAGCCTAAGAATACTAAATAACGTAGGTGAACATAACGAGAACACTTTGACATTTTATTCCGTCCCGTGTGTCTTCCTAAGAGAAGATAATGCATGATCACTTATGTTGTGATCCTTGTATTAATACTTTTCCAGGCTATACGTACACGTAAATATATGAAACAAGTATGATAAAGTTAGAATTTAAATGAGATGTATCCAAATTCTTGCTATAGAATAGTGGGGAGCCATTAGCCACACTCTTGCACCTTGTACCCAGTGGGAATAAAAGCTCCAACCTCCCCTTCATCGTCAAATTGAACTAGATGAGCTTAATATTTGATCCGTGTGGCCATCTGACCAGGTAACGCTTGGAGATAAATAAATAAATTTTCTTAGTATTATTTTGTGCTATTTAATATTTGAGTGATTTTTCATTCACCTAAGTAACATAGCAAGATTATTAATTTTTCATTTTTTTCCCCCTTTCTTTATTTGTGAGTAGCTTAGTCTTCTATGACGACATGTTTCGCTGTTATTATTGATGATAATTCAATAAAAACATTTTACATATTTATATAAATAAGCAGAAGGGAATAAAACTAAATAAAATATCATGTTACCATGTATTACTCCTTACCAAATCAAATATTAAAAATAAGTAACACAGCTCTTAATATCATGTCCTTAATAACCACTGATCTTGGGCAGGGCAAACATTTAATATCATGTCCTAAATACCCACTGGTCTTTGGCAGGGCAAACATTTAATATCATGTCCCTAATAACCACTGGTCTCTGGCAGGGCAAACATTTAATATCATGTCCTTAATAACCACTGGTCTTTGGCAGGGCAAACATTTAATATCATGTCCTTAATAACCACTGATCTTGGGCAGGACAAACATTTAATATCATGTACTTAATACCCACTGATTTTTGGCAGGGCAAACATTTAATATCGTGTCCTTAATAACCACTGGTCTTTGGCAGGGCAAACATTTAATATCATGTCCTTAATAACCACTGATCTTGGTCAGGGCAAACATTTAATATCATCTACTTAATACCCACTGATTTTTGGCAGGGCAAACATTTAATATCATGTCCTTAATAACCACTGGTCTCGGGTGGGGCAAACATTTAATATCATGTCCTTAATAACCACTGGTCTTGGGTGGGGCAAACATTTAATATCATTTCCTTAATAACCACTGGTCTTTGGCAGGGCAAACATTTAATATCATTTCCTTAATAACCACTGCTCTTGGACAGGGCAAACATTTATATCATGTCCTTAATAACCACTGGTCTCGGGTGGGGCAAACATTTAATAAAGGTGAATTTTGTTTGGTTCCATTTGATTAAATAATAAGTCCGACACCTTCGTTCAGTCGGTAACGTGACTGCCTGCTGAAATAACCGTTTCGGGTTCGATTCCTGGCATGGCCGAAAAATGTATCATTGGTGAAATGAGGGTTTTTCTTTTCACAGCCGGGTGCTGGATGTTGTATCTCTTCTAGATTTGAGTTAGTTTATAAGTCGTGTGTCCATATAATAAGTCTGTTTAGCAAGTGCACGTTAAATACCTCAAATAAATTAAAAACTTCCAAGTACGAGTAAAAATCACCATTGTTTCAAGTGTGCCGCCACACAAAGAAAGCTTGTCCAAACATGTCGGCACTCACTGCCTGCGCCGACCAGCAAACACGAATGTTTGAAACATTTATTTACGGTATTGCAGACCACCTCAAGCTAAATGTCAGAGTGAATAGTTTCTACTTTTTTCATAATTTAAAAAGTATAGTTTTAGAATTATATAGAACATCATTAAAAAAAGATTAAATAATTAACCAATGGTGTGATGTTTTGTTTTTGTATCCATCCTGGTGAGCGGATATATGATATTAACCAATTAAAGCATTAAATGCGTTAAAAGACGATATTTTAAATTCATTAAACCGGATCAAGAGGAATAGGCTAAGTTGAACAAAATTGATAAGGATTCTCCTAGATATTTAATGAAAAGCTACGAATAGAAATCCTAATTTATTTAATTCCTACCCGCCTCGGTGGCGTAGTTGGCTAACGCACTAGTCGTGTTGAGCTCGACTGCTGAGGACTGGGAGATCGAGGTTCGAATCTCGGTCGGGTGAACTGGGGGTGGTTTTTCCTAAATGGTTTTCCACTCTTCCTCCACGCAAATGCGGGTTCACTTCCTCTAATTAAACCTTCCTAATCCATTAGCGTAGTTAGTACTTAAAGCGTATAACCCAAACGGGTAGTAAGACGCGGTGAATAATAATAATAATAATAATAATAATAATATTTAATTCCTTATCATGGATATCGAACCTCTCAAGCTGGTACTGTTTATAAATTTAAATTTCCTGCACACATCTATTGTAGATTTAGTACGAGAGGAGTATCTTATTTTCGTAAATTTAACTTTACTGTTTTGTTCACCGCGTATTTCCACTAACACGATATCAACATTAAAACACACTAGGAGGTTGACCTCGGTTGACCTGGTGTAAAGTGCTCATCTAAGGATCCGATGATTGTGGGTTCAAGGCCAGCTGGTGTCGATGGATTTTTCTTGAGCGACGAAAATCCATAACACAGTTTTTTAAGGGAAAGTAAAGCCGTCAGTGACATGTAAAAGAACCCTGGAAGGTATGTGAAAATACCTTTCTTGCCCAACTTGGTAAGCCCTTTCGGACTAGCTCATAGAAAGTATCGTGTACTGACATATTCAGTGAGTTAAAAAAGTGCAAGTTAAATACCGCCAATAAAATTAATTATGTTAATGAGGTAAGAATGAGGGAGGTAGAATGTAGAGGAAATGTACCTTAATTTGCGTGGAGGGAGAGTGGAAATATATTTAGGGTAAAAAACGCACTTTTACACCAGACCTCGATTCGAACCCCAGCCTTTGGTCGTCAGCAAACCAGACCAGACGTGGTGTTTAAACTATACGATTCTTACTAACCATCTAGGATCTATGCATTTTAATTATGTTACTATGCAGGATTGAGGAAGGTAGAATTTTAGATTATGTGTTCCCACATTTGCACGGAGAGAAATTATTAAAAAATACTCCTCAGAATTTCCAGCAAGGGCTAGAACTCCAATTTATCCTTCTCTGGCAAATAAAATTAGACGAGACTGAAACGATATAGCAAGTATACGTGCCCCCAAATAAATTAAGTGATTTGACTAAGTGTGAAATTAGCCATTCCGCATATTGTCTTCCGGAAACCTATTACCTACCTTAAAGCTTGTGACACGTCTCGGTTGATTCAGACACGCAAGCACGCAAAGTAATTAATGTTGGAAACTATGCCCTATTTCTCAATGGGTGCTTATGTTCCTATCAGTCTATTTTTCATGTACACTCCACTTACCTTGAAAGGTGACAAGCTAGTTTTGCTTGGTTCCACTTTGGTGTAGATTATATGATAAGGGTATAGCGTAAGGAATCAAGTTATTACCTTTCAGTGTAAACAAATTGCACCCTATTTCCATGTACGAGTATAAAATAAACGTTTAGTCATTTTTATTTAGTTTATCTAAAAGCATTACTACACCTGGATAGCCAGATAACTTAGAAAAACAATCAAGATGTTACATAGATGTGAAATCTCTACGTCACACAACGTACTACATTAATTATTTTGTGTGTTTGAACGGAAAGCATCATACCCATTCAGCATATCCCCACGTGTATTCTAATGGGACAGTAATTAGGAAGGTCAAATTTAGAGAGTTCACCCGCACATGTGTGAAGGGAGAGGGGACAACCATTTTGGAACAACAGCCCTTAGTACAACCTTCTCGGACTCTATCACAGATCTTCCAGTCATCGTCTTTCTGAGTCACCGCATCTCACTATCCATCCAAGATACCCGCATACTATACTTGTCCCTCTTTCCCTATTGAAGTTATTTTGACTATATAATATATTTTTTCCTTTTGACATGTCTGCTTTGGACTTAAATCTAACTTAACCTAACTTATACCTAGTACAGTCGTCTGCACAATCAATTTATCTCTTCCTTGTAGAGAGTCCTGGTTTCTTTACTTCTCTGATCACTTCCTACCGTGGCCAGTATATATCCCTGGAGTGCTCGATAGCTCCAGCCCAGCATACGCTTGTTTCCAAGTGAGCAGGGTTATTTGAGTAAGGAACCACTTTTGACGTCTCATCTGTATCCACTTACTTTCCTTTCCACTATCCGGTATTCCAGGTGTCCCTGGTTCATCAGATATATTCATCACTGGTATCGCTTAGACGCCTATCCTCAGCTAGGGCTTTAGATATATCCAGAGTCCATAAAAATCTAGTTCACCCTACTTTATATTTAAATTTCTGTGTTTTTTTTAACCGGTTTGTAACGTCTCGTCTAAGTCGGATGTTTCTTCTCCTTCTCTGTCTCCCTCGTCTTCACTTGTCACTTCTTCCTCAGTTGTTTCTTCCTTTCTGTTTTGTCTCAAGTCATGGTTCTGTCTTTGTCTTCTTTCTTTTAGTTCGTCCGTATGTCTGTCCCTTGCTGATTTTGATACTCTGTCCGCTATCTCATCGAGGTAGCTCCACCGGTCCACATCCCTCAATGTATGGTGTATGGCATTGGCCTGTATAGGCATTAGTAGCTCCACTCTTTCCCTTTCCATAAATGTACATTCCAAAGTCACGTGTTCTGGTGTCACCTCTCCTCCACAACAGCAAAACTGGTTTCACTCAAGTTCATCCTAAAGAGGGACGATCGATATGGGTCATGCTCTGTGATATAGTGGACAAGTCCCTAGGAAGGTTTAAGATGCTTTATTCTCAGTCTTTCTTGTATATTCGTAAATAACAGGAATTTCCTTCTACCTGTGGTACTCTCTTCCCAGTATGCTTGCCACTCCCGCAGGAGGACGTCTCTTATATCATCCTTGGTAATTACACCGTTATTTGGTAATTCTATTACTTTGTCTAGCTTCCCTTTTCCAAGCCAATATCCAGCGGTCCTCTTTCGCACCTCCAAATTCTAGGGGCCAGACACCTAGGTTGACACACAATACGTTTGTTAGTACAGTTTTGTAGGCCCCAGAAAGTCTCATGAAAATTTTTCTCTAAAGGCCTCTAATTTCATTTTAGCTCTGTCACCTCTCAGTTGTTATGCCCACACTCCTGCTCCATATCCAACTATGGACACAAGTAAGGCCTGATAGAATAGTCTAATCAGTTTTAAGTGCAGATGGAACTTCCGCTGCCCTATTCTGATTATCCCATTCATAACCCACAAGGCTCTCCAACATATGTTGTCCATGTGGGCTAGGAAGCTACGATTCTCGTCAATCGTAACCCCCATTTTGCTCCTTCTAATAGTTTGTTCTGCTATCTTAATAATAGGCTCTCTCTTAAGCACTCCCCTGAGCAGCATGTAGGTTATCTCCACCAGTGTTATGCTGAGTATTACTTTCCTACACCATTTATCCAAGCTGCTCAGTACCTGATTACTTTTTTCTTCCGGGTTCCTTCTCTAACTTGCCTCCACCACTATCAGCAAGTCGTCAGAAAAAGTAACCACTTCCACCACTTCATGGAGTGCTTCAATTTACAGCAACCCAGGATCGAGATCAACGACCCAAAATATCGGACCAAAGATCGATACTTGTGGGCATTCTTTTGTAAATTTTTTGCTTATTGTTATTCCTGTGCATCTCAGGTTTGCATATCTATCCCTACAGTAGTTCTTAAGGCTTCTGTAGAGACTCCCCGGACAGTTTAGTTCTCTTAATATTCTGAATAAGGCTGGCCACCGAAGTATATCAAATTCACCTGAGATATCCACAAATATTTTTATAAGATATTTTGCCCAGGCTAGAAGCAGCACAGATCGCATACTCTGTAAACCTGACCTTCCTAAAGCTGTACTGTTGAGGGTTCATTCCCACCTCCTCTATATGTTTTTTCAGTCTCTGACATAGAATTTTATCCTGCAATTTTGCAAATACATCCATCAGACATATCGGTCTGTATGACTTTGGGAGCTGCGAGTCTTTGTCCTCCCCTTTACACATAATTACCACTTCGCTCTACTCCCAAACATTTGAGATTCTGCCCTGAGCAAAGCACTCATTCATCAGCTAGAAAATAAAGAGTTCTATCTGATTTAATCAGGTCCAGGTGCCTTCTTTATTTTCATTCCTGCTATTGGCCTTTTAATCTCGTCCTGTGTTACTGGTTCCAATATCACATTTTAATTATTATATACCATTTTCATATCCTGCCTAACTCTCTCATTCACCTCATCCTACTCCACCGGATTATCATCAGGGAGCAACACATCCATTAGTAGCCTAGTCGATTCCTCCCAGCAGGTAGTCATTCCACCTTCTGGTTTCTTGAGTGTTGAAATGACAGATGGGGGTGTAATTTTCCTTGCTGCAATCTGAAAGGGTACAACCCATGCATTCTTACTCAATTCTTCTTGAACAAATCTTTCCCAGCTATCATTTTTAACAATCTTCATTGTATTTTCGAATTATTCCTTCCTTTGCCGGTATAAATTCAACATTAGGAGTCTTACTGCTGGTTCTAGGTATCTTTGTTATTCTCGTCTTGCTTTCCTTGCATACTCACGTAGTTTTTGCAGTTGCTCATTCCATTGTCGATTTCCTACACATCTTGTGACTTACTTCATAACCAGTATCGCTTACCTCGTAGCTGCCTGCAAATCCCACTTGAGCTCCTTCGCTTTTAGGTGTGTATTGTCTCCCTGTGACAAAGGTTGCGATAGTACCAGCTTTCTTCTTAACTTTTCCCAATCTGCCTTTTCCAGGTTGTAGAGGAATCACGTGTCTATATTCTCACTTACTTCTTTACCCACTTTAAAAGCTATCAGATTATGACCGCTGGATGTCTCACAATCATGCACTTCCCAATTCCTTATTAGCTCTCTTGCTTCCACATTACACAAGGTGACATCAATGTTAGAGGTGGCTCCTGCCCTCCCTACATAAGTTGCAGGATTTCCTGGCTAGTTTACCACCTCCAGATGCCATTATGTTATTGTATCCCCTAGTAGTTTTCCTCTTTGATACGCCCTATACCCTCTTATTCTACCATATTCCCTTCTTATGTAATTGCTATGCCAGAGTGGAGATCTGGCATTTGCATCCATCATGTATACAACTGATATATTAAGGAATGCCTCATCTATCTTTTATAGTTGTTCTATATAAGGTTATATTTCCTCTTGGAAATGAAAATACATGTTAACTAGTAAACATCCACCGATCCCAGTTCAAACTTCCATTGATATGACCTTCTCATTGCAAAATTGATTAATCCTTGTTACTGTTATGTGCCTGTTGAGCAATATAACGACACTCATCGGTGCCTTCCCATTCGATATAATTCTGGCATATTTTGGAATATGCGGGATAATTCCGTTTCTGGTGCTATAGGGCTTATATAGGAACACAAAATCCAACATCTTTTTTTCTGCCACCTTCCTCACTTCTTGCATCACGGCATTATGATCGCACTTCTCATTGCATTTATTTGTCCTATTTTGATTCCTATTTTCTTGTTTTCTCCCATCACTGATGGTACGTGTAGATGTAACATCCTGGCCATTTCTCTTTGGCATCGAATGGAGTGCGACCGTTTGCTTGAACGAGGTACTTACAAACCTCTTCCAAATCCCATTATTCCTTCCTTCTTTTGAAAACTTTGTTTACAACTACCCTTAATTTAGATATATTTTTGGGTAAATTTGCCACGTTTAACTGTATTCTGTCGTGTGCCTCCTGTGTTGGAAACGTTATCACGCTACCTTTATAATGATTCTTCCTTACTAAGTGACGAAGAGCCAGATTAAATTTGTGATGTTCTTCCATTCTTGATAGCTCAAAGTTTTCCTCTAATTTGGGATAGAAGTGCGGCAATACGTCAGTAATCTTTAATTCTCCTTCTTCTAGATTTGCTGTACTATCACAATTGCCTCTTTCCACTCCTTGACATGCCTATTTTTGCTGTCACAAGTTGGTCCTTGCCCTCTTTTTCATTTTGTTTCACTTGTTCCTTAATATATCCTAATCCTTTCCTCCATAGTTTCCACACCATTCCTCCTATTTTCTTACCATCTATTTCGATTTTGGCTTTATATGCCACAACGGCCGATGATATTGTTTTAGCCTTTTACTCCAAGCTTTCTATTCCTGACCTTACAAATGCTGGTTCCTTATTTCGGATAGATACAACCTATGATACAGTATCATTTATTCCAGTCTTTAATCCCATTTTTTCCTCCATCTAAGTTTCCTTCGGTCTATTATCTATCTTGTCTCCCACCCCTACAATACGGCAGTTCCCTGTGATCGTACATTAATCACTGGGTTGTGTAATTGGGCTATGTATGTAGAAGCTGCAGCAGCAGAGTCTCCTGTAGACCCGTAATTGCCATCCCAGAATTCATTTTCCGGCCAGCTATTGCCATCCCATGCATAGCATGTGACCAGGAATCCTTGATCATCTCTCCTTAATTTTTGTATTTTTCATAATTTTCATATGGAGGCCTCTTGCTATAAGTTATTAGCGTTTCTGTTTTTTTTTACATATTTCCTCATGGTCCCAGAAATGTTACGTTATGCCATCCATCCACAGAAATTCAATGTGATCTATCAGTTTAGATTTGGACTTTCTATTAACTAGCTCCTCTATTAATTCCTTTCTTATTATCCTATAGTAGTATTCTTGTTGATAAATAGACCCACACCAAACTCCCATACTAAATCCTATTACTTGCAGGTGAACTGGTTTTCCTACCCTTTTTTCCCAATGTTTGGCTTCTGCCAGCAGCATTTCCACTATGATCTTTATTCCAAATTCATAAATTACAGTCAAGATGGGAGGGTCAAAATTTGCCTCTATGTGTTCTTCCTCAGTTAACTTTGCAGAGGATATAAAGTACTCCCCTATGCACTTAAAGACACCTTCGGCATCCTCAATTCCACAGTACAGCCTATATCATTTTCCTGGATACCTCAAGTTCGGCCCAACCAACCATACTATTGCTCCTGTACTTTATTCCCAACTCGTAGAGGTATCCACATATTTTTCCTTTCTCCACTATTTATGAATTTAGAGAAGATGCTCATATCAGTCAAGATAACACCACATCGTAGTTCCGGAGATATACATGATTTCATTCTGCGTTGCTGAATACCGCGAGAATTCTCTTCCTCTAGCACTATCAGCATTCGCAAACCTCTCTTCCCAACCATATGCATATTTACATTTACACATTAACATTCAGCACATGAATGCTTCTATATTCATCTTTGAGTAAAATGCTTGTGTTACTTCCAACCCGTATTGGCTTAGATACTCCAAGACTTACTTGTACAGCCCAATAGGCCAAAGGTGTATCACTATATCTGCAGAATTTACATACCTCTCTACATTCTCTATGATCAGCTCCCCCTCCTCCTTATACAATATACCTATATCGACCAATTGCAGCGGAACCTTGTACAAGGCTATATTTTGAATATATACATGTACAGTACATTGCTAATATTCCCAACACTCAGAGGTTCACTCTAACTTTTTCCCCCTGATTTATCTGTTCCCTCCTCAGGTTTTAATACTAAGTAATTGATCTCTTGAGTTCTCTTATCCTGTTCTCTATATTGTTTTGCCCTAATCATATTCCTTTTCCCTCTGGAGGGGGAGTTAGGTTTTTTCCTCTTTACTTTAGCCATACCTGTTATGTCCTTATGTATTTTACCTAGCCTGTACACTATTTTTGAGGATGTATACTCGCACTTACGTAGATAGAATGAGGAACAATTTTCAAAAAACATCTCACTACACCAAGCCACAGTTTTAACCCCTCTGTCCACGCCACAATAAAACAACACCAAATGGTATTGGTGCAGAGGCGACTCTTGTATAGGCACTGCGGAACTGCGGAACCCCTATTTCCACTTGAGATTATCAATAACATTTAGTATAATGAGTCCTTTTTTCTTTATTCTTTCTTTATTTTTGTAGTACAATATATATTACTTAAGCTTAATGTCAGTACTTCAGCCATTCCCCATTTTATGAAAAAGATACAAAAACCTTTGTATGGAACTGTGCGCTTCACAGTGCCAGCGACGTAGTGTTTGACTGTTGTGCGCATGCGCACATAAGAGGGGATTGGGCAGGAAGGCGGTACTGCCAGGTAGAAAGAGCACTGTTGCTCTTGCATTGTCGGCCCTAGCGTGATGGTGGAAGGAAGTTTTTTTTTACTCAGCATGTGTCGTGCTTAAAAACCTTGTACCGTATTCTTGAATGTGATAAAGTGTAGAAGAGTGTAGAATTAGAATATTATTATGCTTCCAGCTATTCTATTCGATTCATCTTTTTTTCGGTTCTTTTATTTAACAGAAAGACTAAATACGCTTGCAGTACTTTCAATGGAGAAAATTTCTTCAATTGTTATCCAGAGATCAAGGAGAAAATTACCAAACTTTTTGCGCAAATTAAAACAAGAATAACGGATTTCATTTTTAAATTACTAGATCAAGCTTGAACTGTAACAATTTAAGTTAAAGTAAGTAAAAAAGTTTGGTTTTTTAGTTAAGATTGTATCAAGTTCCTAAATAAATTTTCTTTTTATACATGTTTTTCGTTCCTTTTACACAATTTTAAAACTAAGGCTAAAATTTTTCTGGGGGAGCAAGATCCCCACTAATTTTAGCTACGAGCCGCCACTGTATTGGTGTATTAATTATTGTGCCCACTGATGCTAGTCTCGCATAAATAAAAGTAAATGTGATCATAAAATCTGTTTTTATACTTTATTATATATTTTAGACATAATACTTCAATAATGCCAATATTCTCAATTATGGTTCTTCTAATTAGGAAGACAAATATACCTATATTAGTGACAAAGAATGATTTAAGGCGTTAACTTAGAATGTTCTCTTTTAGTGGGAGGTTGGTATTTGAATCCCAGATAGGTGCTGGTAGTCAGTCGAAAGTTCTTGTGAGTAAATACTTACATTGCACATGGTTTCAATCAGTAGATGAGGATGTGATTTTATATATTTTATTATTTTATTCCCCTTTGAATGTGTCTACACCTCTTCCACAGCACCCTTCTCATCCCTACTTCTTAAGTTAGGTCATTAAAAACACGAGTGTTGAACCTGATAGTTAAAATAACTGATAGATGCGTCAGGTGGTGGTTTTCCTAATGATATATTCAGTATAGACTTATTTTCTTATCAACGAGCTAATGAGGAGAAAATGGAGGAAGGATTTCTTCTACGCTATTTTACTCATATCCACCTAAGGCAAATTTAAATGTACAAATAAAGAAAAATTACTTTTTGTTTGCTTAAAACTAAACAAGACTCGCCTAAATCAGTATTAATTTAATTGTTTTTTTTTCGGTTGTTTAAGGAAGTTAAGTGTGTACTGAAAATTAAAATCATTGCTAAGGAAAAAACAAGTTGGGACGGTAAATATTTGCTCGCGCGATCGTATAGTAGGTTCCCTGTATTTTCGATCTAGCTAAAATAGTTAGAGATTAAAAACAAATATAAACATTTTCATGTAGTTTGGTTTATTGAATGAGTGAAGAGATTTTACGTTTTAACTCCACCGATTTATATTTGTATGTTGTCTATATGTAGTGGATATTTCTCACGATAATTTTAGACCGCATAATTCGATTTGATTCAAATTTGGCAAAGTAGTTCTTTATACCACCATACAGATCAAATTCGCTGGGGGAGGATGGCAGGGGGGATCTAATATGGTTTGGGGAGAGATAAACTCTTATTTGTATTAAAAACCTGCTTCTATAATTAATTATTACAATGTACGCATTACCTTTTAGGGCATTTCCCTGATACCTTATACGGCTGAAAATTGGTATATAGGTGCAAGATACTGTAATAACATTAAAAAGAGAGTTTTTTAATATGTTATTTAGGGAGCAGGGGGAAGGGTGAGAGGCAGATAGCCGGGAGCCCCGCAAACGAAGTTTGCCCAGGGCCCACGTCTGCTAAGGGCGGTCCTGTATAATCATTCAGGTACGTTGATGGAGCATCCCCCCCTCCCCTTATCCCTCTAATCCTTTAGGTACAATGATGGGCTCATGAATCAACGTCTACTGGTTCTGTGGACCTTTTTTATTGCTCAAAATACATTCTCTAGGATTAATGGAGGTTGCCATTATGTATTCAATTATTTGATTCGTGCCATTTGGATTTTCTTCACGCGTCACTCCGCCAAGCCTCCTTGATGGGAAGCTTTCGATGCGCTTGGCTTTAAGAGGCAACCCATGGATTGCCTCGGGGGCTTAAATGGGTGTCGATACAAGTCTAGTTTCCCCACTATCCGCGCGTGTCCTACTAACCGTCAGGGCTATACGCAAAGGTATACCAAAAGACAGGGAAAGTATATTTCAGAGTAAGTATACCCCCAATAGCTTAGAGGGAGAGGGAGAAACCATTTAGGATATTAAAAATACATTAGTGTAGGGAACAGCCAATGTTTACACCACGAGCTCCCCGCCACCGATAGACCAAATAATATGAGACTGAAGTATTCGCTCACGTCCCGTAGCAGTGCAGGTATGCTACCACATGTCTGTGGTTTTCTTGTGCTGTTTTTTGATACCGAGTCTTACTACCCGCTTGTGTTATACGTATATTAGCTAATTAACGTTATTGTCTTATGGATAGGTGGAGTTGAATTTTTAGGAATTTCACTCACATTGGTGTAGAAACAGAGGGAAAAAACACTAAGGAAAAATCACCTTCAATACACCCAAACGGGATTCCAATCCCGATATCACTGTCAATGGCAGCTCAGTCTATTGCGAGAGTGACGCCTGTATGTTGAATTAAGATAATTTATTAGAAATATGAGCTCTAGCTTACACGACATAAAATAAATAAAAAATTGGCAAGAGATTTAAAGATTATAATATTTACATGAATAATTTTATATTTTTTGTATATTTTATTCATATAATTAATACAAAAACATGACCTCCAAGAAATTTAATATCTTGGAGCTGTTTAAGGGGGTAAGTAGGCCTCTTAGGTGTTTCTTTGTTAGAAGAACGAGATAAAGTAGACGTTCCCTACTTGCGAGTGGTGTTTTGGCTTTTATCTATTAATATTTTTATTATTATTACTATATTATTATTATGTACAAATCTGTTGTGTATGTTTCTTTCTAACGAAGAAAGTCACTACAGTGATTGCGCTGAAATCTCGCATGGATCTAGCTTGAACGTCCGGTTAACATATAGGATATAAAAGCCAATAAAATTGATGTTTTTCAAATATTTTCTCTTAAACTATGTAAGCAATGCTGTATTCTCCTATTGAATGTAGAATTCTTTTTTTTTTCTGTCTTACTTGAAGGCCAAATGAACTTCAGTATACATCTCAATCTAAAATCCAAAGAGAAACTGTATTTTTTGTTGGTTGTTTTGTATTCATAGTAGAAGTTATATCGTGTTTATTTAACATAATGAGACTTACACATAGGTAACGTTCGCATAGGTAACTTGCACATGGGTAACGTTCAAAAAATGTATTTGATTTGAGCCTAAAATTACATAGGCCTACTAAATATTTAGACAAAAAGATTAATTTCTCCAATTAAAAGACAGCTTAAGCTCCAGATAAGACAAGGAACTAATAAAATAAAATCTTATGCACAGTTGCGTGATAACAATGTCACTTCAAGATTTAGCACCTTTGCAAATTAACTTAGATATGCCTGAAGATGTGCACATCGGGCGTATATTTTATTTTACCTCTATCTATACTCTAACACCTTGGGCCTCTTAGCTGCTGGTGCGGATAACTTTAAAATATATAAATCTGATTCCTTGCATTCTCATCATATAAAACCTAGAATGTTAATTTGAGTGTTTATTAACAATGTATACTTTTGTAAACCTAACTCCTTTGACCACTTGACCACTACTTCAGTAAATACTAAAACCTAGAATATATACTAACATTTGGCATACATTTACGTGCTGGAGGAAATCATGGAGTGTACATCTCGGATTTACTATCTTTACCCTCACCAATTTTGAGTTGGATGCCTAGGGTGGACGGGGGGTGGGGGGGGGGGGAAGTCCGTGTTTTTGCTTTTTTTTT
>CABEEJ010000004.1:387370-624381 GCA_901482245.1 Timema douglasi | reverse complement strand
TTTTTAACAAAATATATTTTGGTGAAATTAAATAACTCTCTAGTAGAAATATAGTCTACATTTTTTCACACTCAACAGTTCTTGAATATCTTCCAAGGATGTCCTGAAATTTAATGGCAGTTTTTTCTCTCTTCATTTAAATGTTTCTCATATTCTGTTGCTATGTTCATGATATAAATTCAAGAACTGTTGATATTACGATTTGTATAAAGTTAAACTCTATTTTTTACTGAAGCAATATTTTATTAATTTTAGTAGAAAAAATTTTTACTACAAAAACTACAAAACCACTGGACTTTTTTCTCGTTACCTTCCACCCCGCATTAAATAAAATGATGGAATAAGTAAGTAGCTCCAAAACTAGGAAATATAGAAAATGAATAGTTTAGCATCTGTACTCAGAGAAACTTAAGAATGTAACACAGTTACTGTTTTTAACTTCTTTATCCCATAGCTATTATTTTGGTAACACATAGAGACCCGCCTCGGTTGGCGTAGTTGGCTAACGCGCTGGTCGTGTTGAGCTCAACTGCTGAGGACGGGGAGATCGAGGTTCAAATCTCGGTCGGGTGAACTGGGGGTGGTTTTTCCTAAATGGTTTTCCACTCTCCCTCCACGCAAATGCTGGTTCACTTCCTCTAATTCACCCTTTAATATTCCTATTCCATTAGCTAATTAGTACTTAAAGCATATAACCCGAACGGGTAGTAAGACGTGGTGCTAAATATTATTATTATTATTATTATTAACACATAGAGCAACTGAAGTTATGGAATGGGAAGTGGACGAAAGGCTGAGTGAACACAGACAACGCACTCCACCTTACGGACTTAGCTTCATACCTCAGTGGCAGCCACATCTCACCTTCATCAGAAGTAAAAATATTCCTAAACTAATAGAATCAAACTCTTTTCTTATAGTAGAAAAAAGGTTCGGTGGATTGGGGTCAGTGGGATAGTGGGGAATGGAAATTTTAAAAACTCAATAAACAATAATTTGTGGTGTGATAGAGTATTCAAATTTGTCAGTAAAATGGATGGGATATCCTAGAAAACTAGAAAAGAATGCAAGTTTTTTTAAATTGTATAGTAAAGATTTGGAAAATAGGGTGGAGGGTGGCTAAGACTTCAAAAACTAATAAAAAAATCTTCCAGGTATAGTAGACAATTTGAATATTTTAACGACCACCACAAATAATCAAAAAGTAATAAAAAATTTAAATTTGAAAATTAGATCCAAGAAATAGGGGGATACAAATTTCTCAAACTATTATAAAATAAACCTTTTTTAAATATAAATTAAAACTGTGTATGTAATAATTAGACACCAATCTGTCTCTTTAACAGCCAATTATTTAGTTTATGCCATTTGTTAAACTATTATGCTCTTTTTATTTTCTCTTGACACCTCGGAGAGAAAGGATTGTGATCGTAAAAAACAAATTGAACTTGCCAAATGTCGACGTTTCATGACATCCTGAAACTAAAAAGTTGTTTCCGCAATGCCGTCTGTCTGTCTGTCTGTCTAACCGTCTGTACCTCGTGCTAGAGCCGAAACTATTTTACCAATTGGAATAGCACTTGGTATTTAGGATTTTCATAAGGTCTTCCCCAAAGGATTTTTGGAATTAGAAAGCAAACATTAAATTTAAGAGTAGTTTAATGAGGGGCGAAAAGAGAAAAGAAAAAAAAGATTTTTTATCAAAACTCGCTATAACGATTTTGATTATCTAGACACTGTTTATTACTATGGACAAGATGACAATTCTCATTTTCTCATGAGAATGACTTTTATAATGAGGAAATATTCCAATTTTCATAATTTCTCCGTAACTATTAAAGATACGAAATAGCTTGCCATTATAAAGTTGTAGTAATATTAAAGAAAAACTCTTTTATTAAAATATGTTTTAATAAAACCAATAATCTCTGAGCTATAAGCAAATATATATATATATCATTTTTAATTTAGGCCTTTTAAAATAATTAATATGCTCGTTGGTGGACAAAGATATTTCTCTTTTCTCAATTTTTCTGTAACAGTTTTCTTAGTTCCTAATGCCATATAGTGAGTAAGTAACAGTGTATATTATTTCATTTGTGATCTTTGGTGTAGTGTTTCTACAACAATGTATAGACCTATTATTTCGTTTAACAAATCTTACGGGCTTTAGTTTTTTTTAAAAAAGAGGGAGAAGGTCGCTGCGGTGCACCTTATAATTTATTTTATCATATCTAATTATTAATCTTAAGCAATTATTGCGTTTTCTTTGGATTGCGTTTGTTTGTAAATTCAGTTTACGGGCTGATTAATGTTTCATTTCAAATATAGTTTTTAAATTTATTGGTAGATTATGTGTACCTATTTGGTTTAAGATTGCCATAGTTATCTTGTATAGTAAAAGAATAAATTGTATAAAGAGTGCAGCTAGATGTATAGCATCTTAATTTGAAATAGTTTTGATATTTGTCCACATTAGCCATTCGAACATTTCTAATCAGCCTAGAAATCTAAAATTTGTTATTCTGATCGGTCTTAAGAAAATGTTATCTAGTTAAGTCCAAAAAAATGAAAATTTAATGTAGCGGATTCAAAATATCGGCTCGGATTAGGCCAGACAGGCTGAAACATTTTAACTCTTTAACAATCATGTATGCTGTATCACTCTTCTTTTTTGACTAGAACCAACAGGCAAGAGTTCAAAATATGGTGTATAGAGAAGTTGTAAATTAATCTTCAAAAGAAATGCCAGATTTTAAAAGACGTTCAGATTATATCTCTATTTTGACTATTTTAGCGTGTTGTAGCACAATCTAATCCAATAAATTCTTAATATTTAAACATAGTTTCAAATTTTGTTACTTTTACTGTGTGTAATTTTGTATTGGTACGGGAAATAACAAAGCTAATTTGTAGATTCCCCGTGTGAAGAACGGGTATACCAGCTAGTCTTAAATAATTTTCTTCCTATTCCGGAGTTCATTATTTATTCTACCTCCCTCCAAAGTAACCATGTTCTCTCAATTGACCTAGATTTTCTGTTTTTTATAGCACCGCATCTTACTACCCGTTCAGGTTTTATGCTTGTATACTAATCACGCTAATGGTTTTAGTGATTAGGAAGGTTACATTTATATGAAGTGTACCTGTATTTGCGTGGAGAGAGTGTCGAAAATCAGTTAATAAATACCACCCTCAGTACACCCGACTGAGGTGAACCTTGATCTGCCAGTCAATGGCAGTCTAGTCTAATACAAGTGTAGCGCGTTACTCCACGCGGCCACAGGAGTAGGGTTTTCTGTCTTATTTTTACTTTCTCGCTATCTTACAGGTAGAGAAAGTATTGTGATCGTCAAAAAAATCGAACTCGTAATTTTGATGAATCTCGACGTTTCATGACCCCCCAAATCCGAAAAAGTGGTTTTTGAATTTCCGTCTGTCTGTAACTCCAACTAGTGCCTAAACTATTTTACCGATTGGGCTAAAACTTGGTATCTAGGGTTTTAATAAGGTTGCCTCAAGGGATTTTTGGAATAGGATATCCAACCCTAAAATTGAGGGTAGTTTACTGTAAGGAAAAATGAGAAAAAGCATATTTTCTAAAAAATCGGCTCTGACTATTTTGATTAAATTTCATTTAATTCATTTCATTCCAAACAAAATGGCTTCCCTCAATATTTCGGCAAAATGTCTTTAAGGGCTCCAGTCTTAAGCGTAAATTATAATTTTTTATCACATCTCCGAAAATATTTGAGATATGAAATTACTTATGATTACAAATATGTAGATCTATTTATGATACAAATATTTATTCGAAGCATACTTTTATAAAACCAATAACCTTCAAGCTATACGGAAATTTATATATTTTTGAACTTTTCGAACACTAAAGGTAAAGTATCGTGACCGTAATAAAAATTTAACCTGAAATGTTGATGGATGTTGACATCTCATGACACCCCGAACCCTAAAATGTGCTGTTTGAAATGCTGTCTTTATGTGTGTCTGTTTAAAATTAAAATTAATGGTAGTTTAATAAAGGGCGAAAAGAGAAAAAATAGTTTTTTTCAAAATCGGCTCTAATGATTTTGATTAAAATTCGTATCAACGCGTTGATTAAGATTATAAATAAACCGGCTATTTTCATTTTACTATGAAAATGACCTTTAGGGTAATTTACAGTAGCGGAAATTTCCTTATCTCTCTAACTAATTGATATACTAAATAACGTATCATTGAAAATTTGTAGTACTATTATTAATAAAAAACTTTTATATGAAATATATCTGTATAAAACCAACCGTTTCTGAGATATTGCCAAATATATTAATACAATTTTGTGAGCTTTAGCTGTAAAGAGATACTAATTAAGTTTTGACCAAATAATTATCTAATGCCATAGAGTAAGAAATAAGTAGGTCTCTCAAAGAGTGTATGTTCTCTTTCTTTCAACCTCTTAGGAAAAATATTTGTACACAAATGATTTTAGACTCAATAGTCAATATTTATATTTTTTATTGGTCAAAATTTATAAATGAGGAATTTAATAGCAATGCAATGAGATTAAGATGTGCAACACTTGATAAAATTTTGAAAATTTTAACTGCAAGTCGAAATTTTAATACAAAGTGTTGACCCTTGGGGACCCAATAGTGATCTTTTTTATCGATCCAAACATACAAATGAGGACATTAATTCTTTAAAAATAAAATATAAAATCGGCACTAAAAAAATGTTTTACGTAAATATAGGTCAAATTAATGCTTGGGTTAGCTAGTGTGTATTATTTCGTTTCACATATATTACGAGTTTTGAGTAAATATCTCAATTTTTAAACGATAGAACGAGAAATTCCGTGCGGAGTTCTGTACAATTTATTTTCTTTTATAAACCTAGTTTATTACAATTATGAACACTTTGTATTTGGATTAATTTTTAAACCTAAAAAATAAAGTCGCGGGTTACGTTTCATAATTTTTTGTTGTTTGCAGTACTAGAAATATAACGTACTTTTTATATCACTTAATCAGTCCCAAACCCGCATCGGTGGGCACGCGGTCTAAATGTAAAGTTTAATTAGTATGGTTTGCCGTTATTGTTCGAATTTTTGCTGGATGGGTTGAGGGTATTTTTTCCTTCCCCGTTCCTTTCCTTTCAACACCGATGTGGTTAGCTTTTCTCTCAAACTAAACCTTCATCTCTACCCCATTAGCGTAATTTATATATACGTACAATTCGAACTGGGTAGCAAGACGCGGGTGAAGGGGTCCTAATCAGTATTCACTTCTACACCACCCACCACTGTTACCCACTAATGTTACCGTAAAAAAAAATCAAGAATTAAACCAGATTTAGAAAACAGCCTCTTCACGCTTTTACCATTCGTAATTAATTATTGAAGCTATAGGTAAACCTTGACTTTCAATGACCAAATTGTCTAATATTATTTAAAGACAAGATTTAAACGACCTCCATTCGAAACTTTTTATTTTGTTCCCGTGAAACGGTGAAAACGATATCGACAGACGAGTTATCCGCAAGGCCGTCCACACCGCAGTGTAGAAAGACAATATCTGAGTCTAGTGACAACCACGTTCCCGTTAAAACCGACGGCGTTGCCAGGAGCCGCGTCTGTCCCGTGCCAGGTGGCCACAATAACCGGTACTTTCAGATTTTTATTAACTCTACACACTCAGATTTGGCCCGGGCTTGTCATATGTTGTCTAGTCTTTGATTAAAAATATATCCTCTCTACTTCGGTTTGTTTTGAAAGCATATTGACCACCTATGTTGTCTAGTGATCACAGCTACCGGCAACAGATCTAAAGGTCACGAGTTCATTCTCCAGCGCTTCCAGATATTTTCTGTGAAGCAGTGGGTTTGAATGGGCTCATACTTAACCTCGTGAGTACAAATGAGGTGCTACTTGAAAAAAAAAAAAAGTAGCAGCTCCGGTCTATAAAACTGAGATTAATGGCCTAAGAGTTCGATTTTCTGACCACATGACCCCCTCCACCCGCAAATCTTGGCACTATCTGTGGTGGCAGCTCGGTCGCTATAGCTCGCTTGCGGTTTGATGCCATGGAGTATGTTAAAGGCGTATTGCTCTATTATTATTATTGCCAACGCTTCTTACTACCCGTTCGGATTATACGCATTCACGATCATGTTTAATGGTAGGGTGATTGTGAGATGAAATGGAGGACCTACAGCTTAACGTGGAATCCGAACCACGGTGGAGGCCTGGCATTCCCCACATTAACTTCTCAAATCTCAGTAATGACTAATGAGGTACGGATGAGCAATATATAATTTAAAGGAAGACTACTAGCATTTGCGTGGAACGAGAGTGGTAAACCATGTAGAGAAAACCATTCTAAGTACACCCCATCTGGCTTCGAATCTCGTCATTCCCGTTACTGGCGAACCAGTCAAAACGCGTGCCCGCCAGTGCGGGTAAGATGAGTCTTGACCAGCTAATAGGATAACCAAAGGAATAAACTTTTCTTAGAGATAAACAAAATAATATGCCTACTTTAGTATATCTTATATATAAAATTCTCGTGTCACAATGTTCGTTCCCGTACTCCTCCGAAACGGCTTGACCGATTCTCATGAAATTTTGTGAGCATATTGAGTAGGTCTGAGAATCGGCCAACATCTATTTTTCATACCCCTTAGTGATAAGGGTTGTCCACCCTTAACATTTTTCTATAATTTTTAGACATTTTTTTAATATCTTTATTTTTTTTATTATGTCGCATTAAAAAATACATACAACCCTAAATTTTTACCCTTTTATCACCAACCCCTATTTTTTAATAGCCATTTTAGTAATTTAATCATTTTTCATCCCCGGTCGATAACTGATCAATCGTCATGTGCCAATTCAATTCAAACGTATTCAGTTTCCGATTAGATTGGCATTTGCAATGACTATCAACAAATCCCAAGGTCAAACGATGTCTATTTGTGGCTTAGATTTGAGAACACCATGTTTTTCACACGGACAATTATACGTGGCATGCTCTCGAGTGGGTAAACCATCCAGTTTGTTTGTGTTAGCTAAAGATGGACTAACAAAAAATATTGTTCACGCTATGGCATTAAGAGATTGATATTGTTTGTTAGTGTTACTGTCGTAATTGATTAATTAATGATATATAATTTTAAGGAATAAATTATAATAACTTAAAAATAATGTTTGCCTTTTGTTATTTTTATATTCCCTCATCGTTCACAGCGCTCCATGCCTATTTCACGCATATACCACATTCTTACACACTTACAATAAGTAAGCTATTTTTTGTCTACACTAGAAATTACTTAAAAATTATTTATATGGCAAAACAACGTTTGCCGGGTCAGCTAGTTCATATGTAAAACTTGGAGCTATGCAGCTGTCATCCATATTGGCTTCTCTATAATTAATTTGTGTTAAAAGCACCTGATGGACACACAGACTAAATATCAAGCTCAGCTATACGTAATTGATTTAAATTAGTTGAAAAATGACATCTGAACACGGGAATTGAATCAGGGACCTTTAGATTTACTCTCCCTCGTAGTTATCCAAGATTCGTCCCATGCTCAGTGTAATTCTTCACTCGCAGGCTGAGTCTGTGATGGACGTTTGGATTCGTCAGTTAAGTGTGAACGACCAATAGTATTGCGAGCTACCAGATATCACAGCCATCTGCGACTCGGGAGGGCTGTTATACCGACAAATACACAATACAAGATTGTCTCTCTTTTTTTTGCTGGTGACAGAAAGGTAGATTCGAAACCAGGTTGAGAGTGTATCTTCCCCAATGGGTTTTTCACTCTCTCTTCACGAAAATTCGGGGTATTTCCTCTAACTTAAACCTTCTCCAACCCTAATACTTTTGTAAAAGTAAATGCGCTTAGCCCGGATTCGGTGCAAACAAATATCGTGTTTACTCTAAAAGTTGTTTCTTATGCTAACCAACTTTCTAACTGCATCAGGCTTCGCGGCTGATCAGTTATCAAGGTCAGCCGGAGATTGTTGGGATCTTAGTTTGGTCCCAAGTGGTGCTGAAATGGATTTATTATTTGGATAAGGTCTCGACCTATGTCATTTGGGTATGAGGATTAAATACTCATTTTATTTCTTAGCTGCCATTGATTGTAAGGTCAGGGTTTGAATTTCGAACAGTTGCACTTAAAATGCATTTTTTTCCACTTAAATCTTTATCACTTGCCGCGTATTAATACTCGTTCAAGTTATCCGAATATTTACAATAACAGAATAGGGTGAGGAAGTTGCTGTCTATAGGAAATTTATCTATATTTGTGTGAAGGGAGATTAATAAGCCATTTAAGAAAAAAACACATCCGCATAGCCAGCAGCGATATCGTCAGCAGACACTCAGTCTATTTAGAGATGCGTCTAATGCCTCATGATTCACTCATTTTTGAAAATATATGAAAATAACGCTAGTACGATAAGAACACATACGTTTAGTATGTTTTTCACTTTTCACGTTTTACTACTCATGCGGACTATTTATGTGTTTAAGTATACGAACGGGACAAGAATGCGGAAATTAGAGCTTAGAGTAAATATATAGGACCACTAATTTGCGTTGGTGGCGAGTGTAGGACCTTTTAGGTGAACTCACCCTCAGTACACCCAGCCTGAAGTTTAACTCAGACTTTCTCGTCATAGCAAACCTGGCAAGATCAGGGTGATATTTTGTCAGAGTTTCTGTCAATGTACGTACTGTACGTGCTAAAAGTAAGTCATTTGATTATCTTTATTTTGCAAAGAGTGAATACGTAAAAAAAAAGGTCACATTAAAGTTTATTAGTCGTCTATTGTAAATACTGTTTAGTGTCGTGTAGTACAAAAATCATTCGTTTAAGTAAATTAAACTAAGTCATAACAAAAAATTATACTAATTATATTTTTAATAAGCAAATGCTCTAAATATCAAGATAATTTAGTCTGGTTTGACGTTGACGGGGAGGTCAGGGTTCAAATCATAGCCGGGTGTCCTGAGGTTGTTTTTTCTGAATGGTTACTCAGCTTCCTTCCAATTAAATGCGAGTATATTTCCTCTAAATTCTACCTTCCTCATGCCAACCATAAAAACCCAATTAATATGAATATCTATAATCCGAAAGAAAGGGTAATGAAAAGCTTCGGAAAAAATATAGTGAAAATATTATTGTCGGCTATTTTATTTACTTTAAATCTATTACTGTTTACAGCCTGTGGCCTAGGTCAGTTTTTTATTCAAGCCATATATTTTCCATTACCGGCTAGCTAGGCCTGTTGAGATACTTCAATTATGTTGCATTAATCCTATTTGTTGTTTACTTCTGTAGAGCATTTAAAATTTATTTTGCATTTAATCCCAGAATAAACTATGACAGTATAAAAAGGCCCAGTTTTGTGTAAGACTTAGCACGCATCAAGTGCGACGCTATATCAAATACAGGATACCTACCCAGAACAGAATGGTATGAGCCAGTTTCATTTAGGTAGGTGTTGTTTTGTATTTATTATAGCGTCACACTTGGGGTGTACTCAAACTGAGTATTAAATTAGCCTTAAGACAGTAAAGTTAACGACCATATACAAAAAATAAAATGTGAATGGTATTTGAACTATTGTCCCGCTTCAGTGAAATATCGTACCATCTATTCTTCGATACTGGTAGAGCCTCTATGAAAGAGAAAACTGGAGATTTCTCTTAGTTTATAAGAGTCATGAAATTGCATTTTAAAGTCATGGCTTCACTTGGAAAGAAAGAAAGGCTGGGAGGGGATAAATGTGGAAGGAGAAAAATAAGTCATTCAGCACTAACTAGATTTTTGTTAGTTCCAGCAACTTTTATTGCTATTATCATTAACACAAATAACACGCTAGAAGAACACAATGTATGTTCTAATGATTTACACTTATATGACGCTATAATACGGCATCAGCAACTTTTTTTTTTCAAAAGTGATTGTTTATAAAGAACACTGTTCGTGAGGTTGGAATTCAGACAATTCACAAGATATGACACATTTATAACGAGCACGTGAGAAAGCCCCTTAATTTTAACCATAATATTTTTTTTAAATGAGCTGACTAGACAAAAAAGTCAGTCTTATCTAATATGAGGTTTTTGTGACGAGGTGATAGAGGTTCGAATTCCAGCAGGTGCAATGAGGGCGTTTCCCACACGGGATTTTACTATATTCTCTTAGCATTAATTTGGTTAAATTTCTTCAAATCCACCCTTTAAGAAGGCCTTTAGAAAAAGTCGTTATAACTATTGTCTAACATAGAATG
Organism: Timema douglasi; assembly: GCA_901482245.1. Taxonomy (NCBI): domain Eukaryota; kingdom Metazoa; phylum Arthropoda; class Insecta; order Phasmatodea; family Timematidae; genus Timema; species Timema douglasi. The sequence goes on along the minus strand of CABEEJ010000004.1, from coordinate 614,075 downwards.
TTAGTGTTAGGTCTTACAATGTCTAGGTTTATGTTATGTGTATGTCTTGTGTCGATATATAAAATAAGCGACTCTTTAGCTTAAATAGTCCATACGGTTCGATTCTCAGAAAACCTTGGACAAGTATAATTTTGGATATTGAGGTTTTACCTTTAAAATCGACAAGATAACAGCCCTGGGACTGAATGTTGTTTCTGTTCTCGAACTAAATCGATTTTTAAGTCGTATAATGATTTAATCCGTGGTTATCTAAAGTGAAGATTTATACCAAATCAAAAATAATTTTTAAAAATTATACGAATGAATGTCTAGAAACTTGCATGGATGAGCACGTAGGCTATGGCCTGAAGTTCGAATTACCTGGTTTGACAGTTATGTGATAAGTGATTGAAACCCATCCGAGTATATTGAGGGTGAGTTTTCTATCTGGTTTTATATTCTCCCTTAACACAAATGAAGGAACATACCCTCTAGATTATATCTTCCTTATCCATCTACAATTGGTGTGAATATGCAGATAAACCAGACGGATAATAGGACGCAATGAAGGAAAAAAAGTTGACTTTCTTTACAATGTCAAAAGTAAAATCCAAATCAATGGGCTAGTATTTTTTTAAATTAGGGGAATTTAGCTTGTTGTTTTTGAACAAAAGTATTATATCGGTATATCACTTACAAACCATTCATTACTCATACATTTTTCATAATGAAAGGAAAAACCCCAATTTCCCCCAATATAAGTTCTTAGACCAAGCCGAGAATTGAATATGGACCCTAATTTCACTAAACAGACGCACTACCGACTGAGCTAAGGTATCGGACAGTAATCTAGTCATGACGACTACTGCGAGTCTCCCCTAAACGCTCTCCTTACTCCACGCTCTGCAGTGGTTTTTGTGTGCTGATTGGTTTGGGAGATAACTAACTATAATAAGGAACTGTTGCGGATAGCCCGGGCGCCTAATAAAACGTGGCAGCACAATCAACGAAATAAAATAAATGAGCAACCGTAATTACGAGGCTAACGTGGTTTCAGCATAAATAACAAGGAATTAAATGAAATAATTGAACAGGAATAAGTATTTGTTAAAATTAAAATGATTGGATTAGGAGTGAATGACCTTCGATTACTTTGAGAACCCGTCTTATACAGGAACTCCACGGGGCAGGTAATGCAGCTTGAATCATGCGTTGGCCCATTGTAGTTATTTTATAAGATTATTCCCTGACTTTTCAAGGTTTTCCAGAAAATATTTTCCCATTTCTATTGACTTAACATCTACATTTTCATAAGTTATTTTTTAAACACTAAATGTTTTAGGTATTATTTGGGTCACGGTAAATATAGCATTAGAACCATGTTCATATCCGCAGAGTTCCATTTAAAGACAATGCGTTTTGTTATTATGTAAAAAACAAAATCGGGCACATGTTTAAGTGTTTAGGTGCGAAATTAATAGTTTTTATAGACAAGTATTTAACTACCCTGATTTTCCTATATCTTTAATTAAATTCCCTGTCATTCCCCTGACATCAAAAGATGTTCTGACTTTTCAAAATATTACCTGTTTTCCTACTTGTAGCCACCATGTCAAGAGAAATATGCCATTAAACCCTACTACGATGCTCTTTGTGGCTAAAGCCTCATTGTGTATATCTAGTATCCCGATTAATCGGCCATGAGATGGTCTCTTAATAAACTGAGAATTTAGACAGAAGGTTACTCTTGAACCAGAAATCGCAACGAGGTGTATACTTCTGCATTCTTCACTTGACAACAGCAAATTGTGTTTCAAATAAATAAGTTTTTTCATTTTATAATTATTATATTTTAACTTAATAATATATATATTGAATATTATAAAATGGGTTCAATGCTCTGAATTTCAATAACTTCAAATGCAAGCTACAGAAGATGTGACTCTGGGTCAAACTGTATTATTTACCTACCTAAGTTACGGGTTGTCAGGGGGGTGAGACGGGCTACCAAGGTGCCATAGCTGTAACTTACTTTAACAATGAACCATCTCACTAGTCAAGGGGTAGTAAAGTTTAAAACGAGTTTTGAGTCTCTAGTTTAATCTCAGATTCGGACAAAATAATGTTGTATTCGTGGATAGGTTTGTCATTTTACTTTGATATTTTTCTTGGAACCGTATCTTACTACCCGTTCGGGTTATACGACTATGTACTCATTACTTTAGTGTGTTAGGGATTAGGAAGGTTGGATGTATAGTAAATGTGGAAAGCCATTCAGAAAAAATAAACACCCTCAGTACACCCAACTGGGATCAAACCCTGATCTCCCCATCATCAACAGTAATTATAATCTATTGGAGGAGTGACGCCTTAGACCATGCTTCCATCTAAGTGGGTTACTCCGATATTATAACTCTTTAGTAGGCTCACTATTGTTAGGTGTTTCGGTCTTGTAGTGAGCTATATTTATCTTAATAGACATTTGGAGCATCTTGTATGAAATACAATCATATTTTTGCGGCCAACATTGATAACATTCTACATTTTAAGTATTATTTTATAGGTACTGACAATAGCTATTAAAAGATACAATTTCAGAAAAGATTATATTATGTATGAGTGCGTGAAATTATATTTAGTAACATTTTATAGCATTAAAAACATGTCCAGCTGTCAGATATGCCCATTCGTGAGAAAATTGGGGTATATATTGTAATTCATGAGCTGTGTGTTCTTAAATTAAGTGCGAAATCCCTTTATCGACATTGAAGTAGGGTTTTCTGGGGCTTATCACTGGAATGCAATTAGTCAACACAGACTTATTTTAAAGTCACCCGCATAGATGGGCACGTGGGATAGACGTAAAATTGCTCTATAATGATTTGCCGGTGGCGCAGAAGTTGTTATCCGAAATCTAGCCAGGTGTACTACGGGTGGTTTTCCCTAAATGGTTTTAGATTCTTACTTAATAAAAACGCGAGTACATTTCTTCTAGATTATACCCTCCTCATTTCTACACCAATAGTGTAATAAACGCGAATAGTCCTGATAGGGTGAAAAATAATTAAATATTTAATCTTCTTTCATTAATGGTGTTTATGTATAAGGTTTTCAGATATAGTTTTGCAAAAAATAAAAACATATACTAGCAATATAATATGTTTTGAGGCGAAAATTACGTGAGAGAATGTTATTATAGGGGAAAAAAATCTTAAGTGATTTTAATAATTACTAACATTGTATTTTCATGGAATTTCTAAGCTGGTTGACTTCTTATCTTGGCTTCGTTCTGATCAGTACTTGTGAATAGGAGGGAGGGGCTGTTGAACATGAAGAGAGAAATAAATATATTAGTGACACTGCTCAGCGTAGTCCTTGTGGGTAAGAGAGAGAGATACTTTTGAACACGAAAAGAGAGTGAAACAGATTAGTGACACTGCTGAGCCTAGTCCTTGTGAGTAAGATATACAGTAGCCCCATGGCTTCTTTGGTGCTGACTGACAGCTCACAGTTGACAACTAAAAGCTTTGAAACATTACCAGACCAAATTATGTGTCCCTACGCCGAACCATATGATCAGCAAAAACATGTGTTTAGTAGCTGTCACTTTTGACGGTCAAAATTTAGGTATATACCTAAATGTTGACTGTCAGAAGTCAGCTGTGAGCTGTCAGTCAGCACCAAAGAAGCCATGGGGCTACTGTATATATGATCATTAAGAGAGATAGAAACAAATTAGTGGGGGACTGTGTAAAAAGCGTTGCAGTTCAAAGGTGTCCGTATAGTACAGTTTGCAGCACAGTTTTACCCATTCTGTCTCCGAAATCCTTCATGGGGGAAGTGTCAGTCTGGTTAATTTATGAAATTTATCCGGTAAAAAGAAACCAAATTAAACGTTTTAAAAGCACGTGATGCTCAAGATTATACAGACATTGGGTATTGAAAAGAATTATTATAGAAAGAAAACTGAGGAATATGTGTACATAAACCGGAGGGGGTGTCCACACACACCGACAAGTCTGTGCAGTTCACCGATAAATATGCTGTTGGGCCTAAGTTTTTCGTTCCCGTGTACCGTCTCCCCACAGTTCACATAATTGAACAGTTTTCCTGTCCACACGAAAAGTATTGTCTGCATTGTCTCGAAATGCGCATGCAAAACGTTGTACACAACCTTGTGTTGGACCGAGCTTAACGTGCACTTTCTGAAACGACTGGTTATATAAGCACATGAAAATTTATTTGAGTTAGAGAGATAGAACCTATCAATTTTGCCGGTAAATGTATTTTCACGTTACTTTAACTGGATCCTTTACATTTTACAATCGACATGGGACCGACGGTTTTACTTCCCCGCCGAAGGAAATTGTACTAGGGATTTTTATCAGCCAAGAAAAATTCATAGACTAAGGCTGGGCTTAAACCCACCCACCCACGTATATCGGATCCTGGGACGAGAACTTTACCCCAAGACCACCGAGGTCAACATATTTTCTACCTAAAAAGGGATCTTAGCTACTTTGCCAAAACAAATGGCAGTTGCATATATATTTAATATGCCTTAAGAACACCCTGATATCTAAATTTTTCAAATGTTAAGCCGGGGTTTACACATATTTTTCTCAGAATCCAAACACAAATTAGGACATTGAAATTAACTCTAAATCTCAACTGCTTTATTTCCACGTGAAGCGTAATAATCCTCGATCCTGCCAGTAATGGGGAAACGGGAAGGAGAAGGGATCAAAAAGTAGTAAGCTCTAGGCCAAAAGTGGCCAAACAGTCGATCGCGATCTACCGGTCGACCATAGCCGCTTGTTTGGTCAATCGATTAACATGAGACATCAGCATTATAAAAATCGAAATATCGAAGCTGTTTGACTGATGGTCATTTACAATCCTGCCATCGTTTATGACTGAGTGATTATGAACGCTGATCCAACAAACCATCATAAGATAAGGCGGCGTCATACAGCAACTTCAAAGTCAACTGTTTAATGAGAACACAACTTTTTAAGAGAAATTATATTTTTATGTGTTTTGATAAAATAAAAACTCAAGTTTAAGTGTGTGCAAGGAATTTAAGTTTTAATATGCAACATAATTTTACTATAAAAACCCAAAATGGGTTATTAATTTTTTTTTACCAATGAAACAAACATTATAAGTCTCTGTATGGTTCCCTAGTAAATTGCAAAGGATTTTCCTTCTCTGGAGTAGATCGCTAGACCAAAAAGTCTGGTTATTCTTGTCTAGGCCATATACAAGGTATGTATACACCTGTCTGCGCTCTAGGCCTCTGAAAAGTTGTGGCCCCTTTTCCCCAAATATCTCTCTTTTATAACATACATCCTTGCTGCAGCCATAAAACACGTGCATAAAAGGCTAAGTGTTTTTTAACTGATTTTTTTAACTCGAATCTTTTAAAATAAAAATATACGAATAATTTACATTCCAATTTTCTTACGAATGGACAAATATGGCAGCTAGAAGAATTTATTAGATCAACTTTCACTTATTCGTACGTCAACTCGTGTGATATTCAGCTGTTACTTTTAGTACTGTCTTTAAAATAACAAAAATAAAATAGCAAAATGTTAACATCAAGGTCAAGGAATCAAGGTGTAGCTTAGGGCCAGTTTCATAGTCAAATTTAGTACGCCTCAAGTGCGGCGCTACACTAAATACAAGACGACACCTACCTAAACCAGAATGTAATGGGCCAGTTTCCTATGCGAGAACGGCCCATTCCATTCTGGTTGAGGTAGGTGTCGTCTTGTATTTAGTGTAGCGCCGCACTTGAGGCGTACTAAATTTGACTATGAAACTGGCCCTTAGTATTGGAAATAATCTTCTATATTTTGTCATGCAAACACCGTTTTAATATTATATTTAAAAAGTACTTTTTTTGTATTTATGTTGAGTTTAAAGGAGCCCTGAAATTAAATTTCCTCAAACTTCCTGAATCCTTTGCACAACCCCAGCCTTTGCTTGACATTGAAAATTTAAAAAAAAAGCATACATTTTAATTGGGACTAGTTTGGTAGCACAATAAATGTTGTATAAAGTTTGGTCAAACCACGTGCATTTCATGTGGAGTTATTCAGAGATAGGTTTATTGCGGACAGAAACCTGTTGTTAAAAACCGGAAAAATGGGGGTGTGGCCAAACAGGTAGAACGGGAACGTGTAATTACTTTTAAAGTCTTAACGGGTCATTTCAGTGCCAACATGCCATTCTCAATATCTATTCATCTGTAGCGCAGCCACGGGGTGACTTGGAGGGGAGGTAGATTTCCCCTTCTTTTTCTACAATACTTTGATAAAGTTCTAAACTACAGATAGTTTTTACCTTAGCAAGTATTTTTATTATTTTATAATCTTTAAATATATTGAGTTTTATACAAACAAAATCAGTGTTGAGAATAGATTTTATTGCCCTGTTTTTTTAGCTTGTTTTGATTAAATCATCAAATTAAATCATTTAATCTAAGGGTAAGGTGTCAAACTTAAGTGCTGGGGGTTCGGAGTTCAATCCTAGATCCCGGCACAAATCTATCTGATTGCCAAACCCTTCCTTCACCTCTGACAAGACGTTTATTAATCACAACTTGTGAATGTCGGGAATGCCAGGCCTCCACCGTGGTTCGGATCCCACGTTAAGCCGTAGGTCCTCCGTAAGTGCGTACAACCCAAACGGGCAGTAAGACACGGTGATAATAATAATAATAATAACTAGTAGCTATATCAATATTAACTATATTAAAAATATGAGTGTTCTGACCTGATATACAATTAAGTTTAGCTTCTTATACATGATATAAATCATATTTAAGGGACTTGCTAGCATAAAACGTAAAAATTCCCATGTTGCCCCGCCGGTGGTGCTGGTCCTGCCACCATCTGTTTACAGGGCCCTAGTTTGATTCTTATTGGCATTTTAGAAGGTAGGTATTAAGGTTGGATTTTATTAGACTGTCTTCAGTCTTGTTGTATATATACAAATTGTATTTAAAAAGTATACGAAGGTTTTTTTACTGTTTTTTATTATCTCTTTCCACTATACTCATTTGAATATACACTAAAGGGGTAGGGGTAAACAAGGTCAAATGTATATGAATTATATTATGGGTGTGCAACAGGCGTGGACTCGTATGGGAGGGGGGTCAAAGGGTCAGTTGACCCCCTGTGAAATTAATACAAAAAACAACAACATTAGGTGACCTGGCGGTCTAGGGCTAAGGTGTCAGACTTCGGAGTTCAATCCTCAGTCCCGGCACAGATTTATCTGATAGCCAAATCCTTCCTTCACCTCTGACAAGACGTGTATTAATCAAAACTTGTGAATGTGTTGAATGCCAGACCTCCACCGTGGTTCGGATCCCACGTTAAGCTGTAGGTCCTCCATTTTATCTCACAATCATCCTACCATTACACATGTGCGTAAGTGCGTATAACCCGAACGGGAAGTAAGATGCAGTGTTAATAATAATAATAATAATACAAAAAACAAAATTAAAGTTCAAATTTTAGAAAGGAAATGCAACACAGATATACTATACATTTTTTTTGTTTTTAACTCGCAGACACCTCATTCGATTTCATGTAAGAAAAATTGTCGTGCATAGAGAGTAACGAACATTTTTGCACATAGAGATGGTAGACTACCACACATAAAAGAAGACTAATAATCGCCTGAGAGCAGTTCATCCACGAATATCTAATATAGACTTTGTGTGGACCACAAGAGTTGTGGAACTGTGGGGGGATTTAACCCCCCTGGAAATAGTTTGCCCCTCCCTGGAATAAATTACCCCTTTATATATATTTCAAATCCTCTGATATTATTAAATATGAAGCTGAAAGATGGTCTAAAGTCAAACTTCATATTACTTCTAGATGCATTCTATTGTCAAATATTTGCTGGAGAAGACCGCTTTAAATAACAACTATAGTAGAGGCATCTAAATGGTAGAAAAAGTCAGGGGAGGAAAGCTCTAAATAGTTTCCAAGGTTACCCAGATTCCATTAATATCTAGGGGAAGACCACTCCAAATAGCTTCTAGATGTTTGCCATTTTGAAGAATTTTCAGACGACGACCACCACAAATAGCCTAGTTTCTGAAATAATTCAATTTTCAAAATTTTGTCGGTGGAAGAAGACCCCTTCAAAGATTAACTTCTAGAGATATCTAACTATCCTAAAACGGATGACCTGGTGGTCTAGGGGTAAGGTGTCGTACTTCTATGCTGGAGGTCCAGAGCTCAATTCTCGGTTCCGGCACAGATTTATCTGATTGCCAAACCTTTCCTTCAACTCTAACCAGACGTGTATTAATCACAACTTGTGAATGTGTGGAATGCCAGGCCTCCACCATGGTTCGGATCCCACGTTAAACTGTAGGTGCTTCCATTTCAGCTCATAATCACCCTACCATTAAACATTAAATTAAGTGCGTACAACCCGAACTGGTGGTAAGACGCAGTACTGGTAATAAACATAATAATAATTACTATCCTAGAACATATAGGTGAGGATCTCTCTAAATAGCTTCGAAGGGCATCCAAATTTCAAAAATGTCTAGGGAGGAACACTTTAAATGGTGGCTTATAATTTGTAAAAGAATATACTTTTAAAAAAATCAAGTAAAAGATTACTAATAGCTTATAGAATGAACCATTTAAAAAAAATTGTTGAGGGATGGCCACTTCAAATAGTTTATGAAAACTATCTGATTTTAAAAACTTGGAGAAGATGACCACGGCTTAAAACATGCATAAGATCAAATATGAATGAGAAACTATTAAATGGTTCTAAATAGAAATATAACATTGTAAGTAACTATGTTATTTATAACTATGGCACCCCTATGAGAATGGTCTGGATCCGCCCCTGGCTGTGCAAGTAGGTATTTTTCACTTCGAGTCGAGTTTGAATTAAAACATCGAGTTTTTTTCGAGTAAGAGCAGTCTTATTATAGACTACATGGGAAGTATATGTAACATAAATATTTCAAGTTGAATTTCTGTAATAAATTCATGCATAAATCATAGATAAGAACAAATATATATTTATTTGTAATTAAATATTTCTAATTATAAATAAATTTAATATAACTGTAATTTTTTAATTCAACGTAAAGAAAATATTGAGATACTTTATTTGCTATGAAATTATATCTTAAATTCGATTTATTTTTTGTGAAAAAAGTAATTATAATAACACAAATTCTAGTTTTAAATAAATGTAATATAACTGTAATTTTTTTAAACTAGAGTAAATAAAAAACTGAGAGAATTTATTTGCGATGAAATTTTATCTTAAAACGGGATAACATTAATAAAGCTAAACATTTTCAAGGAAAAGATTGAAAACTCCCAGTTGATCTCAAATTTTTCGAGTTTTGTAAACATCGATGAGTTCTAACCACTACTAAAACTCAACTATAACTCGAAAATCCTCAAGTAAGAACCACCCTCATGATACAATGCCTGGTTTTAAAACCCAATCTCACTTGTCACCGGTAATCCATTCTCTCGCCAGAGTAACATCTTATACCATTTGACCATTGGTTTGGCTGATAACATAGCTATCTTTCAAAACGATAACCCTACATTAAATAATCCTAATTAATTTAATTCTCATAAAAGCCGTAGTGTTTGATAAAATATAGATATATTCTCGAAGTTATATTAAAAGTGATTAACTTTAGGCGTGTGTAATAAAAAGTTATTTTGAACGGGTATTTTTACAGGCACATTTAATTAACTTTAAAATTCTCTTATCAGCTTTGCACCCCCCGTCCTCCACCTTACATTCCCCTTTCAAGACAGTAGAATAAAACAAATTAATGAGTGTCTTATCTTATAACACGTGAAGGACGTATTTAAAAAGACAATTGAAACTCATTATAAGAAATGGCAATGAAATAATTTAAGGTGGATTGTTCCTATCTAAACGACGTCTATAATAATATAATAATTTAAGACTTTTGAAATAACAGTGATCTTTGATGACACTTAACCTAATAAGCTTTAATAATAATTGTTACTCAAAGGACCAACCAGGAGATAAATGAACTATTTTTTGTATTATTAGAGGAAATTAAATAAATCGCGAATTGTAAAAAGATTATAAGTAAAATGTAATATATTATTTAGTAATACTAATGTTAACACTATCACTGGCACAAGGCTATGTTAAATGTTAAGTTAATCTAAACTTGTTTACCAATGACGAGGTATGGGTTCAAATCCTATCTAGATGAGATTTTTCATTAATAGTTTTCCACTCGCCCACCAGAGAAATTTGGACCGAGTTCTTTTAAATTATACTTTCCCTATCCCTGATAAATTTAGTATGATTAAATGCCCGTGTAAATAGACCTACTGGATGGTAGTAACTTATGGCGTGGAGCAAAACAAAGGTTAAATGTCAACATTTTTCAGCACTAATGGTAGTAGGCTACATATAAATATTAAGGGTTGGGTTTAGGCTCTAAAGCGCTAACATTGCTGAAATTGGGGCTTCCCCTTTCACAATAATTAATTAATGGTTGGGGAACAAGGTGTTTAATATTTACGAGCTAAGTTAGTTTTTAAGTCATGTACTGACATGATCACTTTGTTTAGAAAGTACTCGTTAAATAATTTAGAATTAATATAAAAAAAGTGACTTCATATATCATCCCTCTAAATATATATAAAATCAATGATAATAGTTAATTTGTAAGTCATGTTTACTAAGTGCACGTTACAGGTGTTATCCACGTCTCGCATTTTTTTTTACATTAAAACAAGAAATGAGAAAGTGATAATTTATTATATATGTAGCCTAGATGTTCAAGAAGGGAGAGGGGGATACCATTTAGGAAAAACAAACTCAATATACCTGTCTAGGAATGTTCAAGAAGGGAGAGGGGGAAACCATTTAGGAAAAACAAAGTCAATATACCTGTCTAGGATTCAAAACTTGACCTCCTCATCACCGAAAGATCACGCAAGAAACACCTCAGCGAATAACAGGGATTTGAAACCTGACATATTCGTAATCGGTTATTCAATATATTGGGTGAGTGACGCCTTAAAACATGAGATAACCGATGCAAGTTTTTTTTAAATTTAGTTTAGTTTTGGTTTTAAAATTAGAATAGATACTTTTTATGAACAATAAAAACAATACTAATATCGACAATAAAGCAATAAAATGTTAAATTATGACGAATATCGGTTTCCACTGAGAAAATGTGAGTTGTAGGGAACGTGAGAAAAAGTCAGTGTTTTTGCAGTTTTTATAGCAAAACTTATTTTGGTGAAAATAAATCAAATTCTTCTCTAGCATGAATATAGAGTTTAATTTTCTTCACATGGGGACCTCATCAAATCTTGAATATTTATTTATGTCATAGGTGTCCTAGAGCTTAGTGACAACTTTTTCTCTTCGCCTATAAATCTTATCATCAAATGACGATATATTCATGACAGATATTCAACAACGGTTGATATCACCATATGAAGTAAATGAAACTTTATATTTATACTAAAGTAATGTTTTATTTATTTCATCCAAAAAAATTTTTGATATAAAAATTGAAAACAAAAAAAGATCTTTATTCGCGTTCCTTAAGGGTGTTTTCTACCTGTCCATGTGCAATCGGAAGCCGCAACCTCATCAGTGATACATTTTTCAACCATGTCGGGAATTGAACCCGAGTGGCCTTAGCTCAATAAAGAGAAGATCCACCATCTGAGCCGAAGGTGATAGACTAGAACTAGAACCATCTTGACACATGTCGAGGGTTACAAAGAAACAAAGCATTCATTTTAGGAATATATAATGTTCGCATATCTATGACGTATTTAGGTCAAACAGTTGACAAGTTGAGGAAATAAACGCTAAAGAAAGAACAGTTAACTTTTATTAAATACAACGCTGTATATCTTCATGTGTGAAATGAGCTAAATTTAATTAGAATTATTTATGATATTGTTTGAAAAAAAAAAAAATATTTACACGATTTGAGACGTCAAGTACAGATTTACCCTGTGATAGAGAAGTTCAATGATGGTTTTCCCATTCCTTATCCTCACTAATACTTTTTAATTTAAAGGAAGCGTACACGTATTTGCGTGGAGGGAGGATAAAAAACTTTTAGTTCAATACCACTCTCAGTACATCCGGCCAGGGTCGAAACCTGATCTCTCCGTCTTCGACAGTCTGGTCTATTGCGAGAGTAGTGCCTTAGACCATGAAGCCACCGGAGTGGGTCATGTTAATACTAATGCAACTGTCTGGCCCCTTAGCTCAGTTGTTAGCGTTTCTGCCTATTGAGCAAAACTATCAGGTTAGACCCCCAGCAAAGCAAAAAGAAAAAAGCATTGGGGAAATATAAGTTCCCCCTTTCACAGTGATGAATTAATGGCTGGGGGCTGGATGTTGTATCTGTTCTAGATTTAAGATAGATTATAAGCTATGTGCTGATATAATCAGTCGGTTCAGAAAGTGCACGTTAAATACCTCAAGTTAAAAAAAAACTTATGTAGTTCCTTTAAGTATACCATAATTTTCTTACAAATGGACATTTTAAACACCTTTTAAAAAATACAAATATATCTTTCACGCTAAATATTGCTGGCAATGTACATCATTAGTGATATTTTATAGATTTTGTTGATATAAATTAAAAGTGGCAGCTGCCGATCATATGACTTGACTTACTAGTATGTGAAAGTAGATCTAGTAGTTTTTTCTACCTGTCGAATATGTCCCTCCGTAAAAAATTCGTTTATACCTTCCAATCCCTGCAATATATATTAAACCTTTATTTATCATTGTGCACCGCTTATTAATCCCTTTCTATGTTATTCGACTTTCCACACTAATAAAGCAGTGATGAGAACAGTAGGATTTAAAGGAGGTGTACCTGCATTTGCGTGGAAGAAGTTTGGGGGAAACCCTTTCGAGAAAACCACCTTAATATACCCGGTCAAGATTCGAAAGTTGACGTTACCAGCACACATTACGAGTCTGAAGCATACATCTGCATGTGTGTATTGAGCTTTTATATAACAATATATATATATAATGCTAGCATTTATTACGGATGACTGCCGTTTATATATATTTGTGTTTAAAGGTGACACCTGGACACTGGAACCAAAACTTGGCTAAGCAATAGGTGCTGAGTTAGATTACCGTGCCCAAATGTTGCTTAACTATATATCACTTATCGTATTTAAACCTTAAAAAACACTTGTGTCTAAATGTGTTTACTCGTCCTTTGATATGGAGAAGGGGGTATTTAAGATACTATATCACCCCCCCCCCCACCCTATCCCCCCCTTTCACGCCTTAAGTAGGTAATATAGCTCGAGTCAAGCTTATCGTTGCGGCTTTTTGCAGTCTTCTCTTGAAAACCGTGTAGATAAAGACTGGTAAACCATTTTACAATATTAAGAAGAAAAAAAACTTAAAAGTAATTATTTTAATATAAAAGAAATCAATGATACTGAAGAATCAGTTTTTAATTATAAAATGTGTAAAACCGCACTTCTTTGCAATCTCTTGTTGGAAAGTATTCGTGTATCCTAGTTAGTTGGCCTTGAAATGGGCTCTTAAGTAGGGATATATAGCTTAAAACAATGTTACCTTTGACTCTTAAAATATGGTGATATACCCTTATTATTATAGGAAGCCCACTTTCAACCACCAAACTGATTGAAAGTCAATAAAATTTGGCATTCTAGAAATATGTATTATTTGAGTTATTAATTATACTTTTTATATAACAAATTATCAAAAGCTTCCAACCAATAATACTTCCATATCGATTACTGTATAATTTTTCTTTAGGTCATTAATGAAACGGACTAGGAATGTAAACACAATTCTTTACCCCCACCAATGTGGCAACATGAGTTTCAAGTTTTAAAATAACGGGATTCCTTTGAAAATCAAACTGCGGCTATTCCCCACAGCTAGTTAGATTTTGTTTGGTTTGTAACACTAGGTGGGTATTTTAATTGTCAAATAAAGGTGACCGTTAAGATCCTGTTTTTATTCTGAATGTCAGCAGTGTTTACCCGGCCGGATATACCCTTGGCATTTCAAGCGTGCCACATAATAACCTGCTGGTATATTCACACATTCAACAAGCTGTGTACTTTCATTTGAATGCATCGAACACAGAAATGATCTTGACCCTTGTGTTTATCAACCATATCTATGGTAGGCCTACTATGTCTCGCAACCAGAGGACATCTTTTCCAGCACCACGTCTCAAAATTCATCCTATTATATGTATATTATGTACTTATTATGCCAATGTGGTAGGAACGAGAAAGGTTGAATTTAGAGCAAGTGTATCCGCATTTGCGTGGTATGAAAGCAGAAAAACATTCAATAAAAATCACCCTCAGTACACCCCACAGGGTTTTGAACCTCAATCTCCCCGTCATCAGCAGTCTAGTCTATGGAGAGATTGACACCTAAAACCAATGGTCTGTCTGTTAGCCAAGGCCAACCGATTGATTTTATTTGGCCCACAAATGATTCAGCAAACAAACAATATTTATTGTGTTCATAAAAATATACATAGTTATTTTTAAAGCATAAATTAACAAAAAATAGCAGCTTATATTGGTCTATCAATCCATCTATCTACGGTTGGTGCCTATTTGCTCTTCTATGCTGGTGATATGGAGGTCTAAAGACCTTATTTTCAAGAAACCATGTCCGGGGCTACGTGGTGCCTGTTGTGTGGCTACGCGATACCACAGAAGTTAGTCTAGACTGGTTGTTAGTCACAATGCTCGAGAGGGGTGAGTGACCACACCTACCTCCCCCGCAGCCGTTTCGAGCTCAAACTCTCCAACAGTCAACTTCAGCGTAGTAGGTGACCTGGTGGTCTAGGGGTAAGGTGTCAGACTTCTGTGCTGGCGGCCGGGGTTCAATCCTCGGTCCCGGCACAGATTTATCTGATTTCCAAACCCTTCCTTCACCTCTGACAAGACATCTTGTGAATGTGGGGAATGCCAGGCCTCCACCGTGGTTCAGATTCCATGTTAAACTGTAGGTCTTCCATTTCATCTCACAATCACCCTAGCGTAAGTGCGTATAACCCGAACGGGTAGTAAGACGCGGTGCTAATAATAATAATAATAATAATAAACTTCAGTGTAACATGCAGCGCGCTAAATAAAACTTGTTATCAGATAGATAATTATGTCATAGCGACAAATAATTTTTCTGAGCTAGACTAAAAGCTAAGACCTATAGGTTTAGTGACAAAAATTATAAAGACCACTAAATAATTTAATTTATTCACACACACACACTTCCACGTAAATGTGGGTAGATTACTTACCCTAACAGTTATAGATTCTTATTTCTAATCTCAATAAAATAATATACGAAATTCCGTGACAGTTAGTAGGATGCGAAACACACACACACAAAGCTAGGTGATTAGAAGGGTGTACCACAAGTTTAAAGACACCCGATTCTATACTGGGTACTGCTAATATATTTACAAAATTGTCTAGTTCTGCTATTAAATTTTTTTTACAACATTTTACTATCCATAAAGATATCATGCATAATAAATCATACTTGTATTTTTAGCGTCGTGTCTTACTAACTTTTTCAGATTATAAGCATGTGTACTAATGAGTTAAGTATGAGGAAGGTTGATTTAAGAGGAAGTGTACCCACATTTGCAATTTAGAGGAAACCACCCTCAGTACACCAGACCGGGATTTGAGCCCCGATCCTGCTTTCATTGACAGACAAGTCTAACACGAGAGTGACGGCTTAGGGCTCAGACCATACGGCCACCGAAGCAGGTCATAAATCATAGTAATATTACGCTAGTGATGAAAGTAACTTTTGAGATAGAATGTACCAGATTTGTGTGGATGAATGGTAGGGAAATCATTTAGGAAATCAAAATTCGGTACAGCCGGCTGAGGTTCTAATTCTTACCTTCCCTTCACCGACAAACCTGACTGTGTGAGTTTGACGTTTAGTACGCGTGGTTAATTTGGTGTTATGTCTCGTCTTCAAATTCACCTGAATGTTTATCTGAATGTTTATCTGAATGTTTATCTGAATGTTTGGCCTAATGCCGACGTCACAAATGAGGACGAATGCTTTCCGTTCCTACACTCGGCTTCATTCGAGATAAGTTCAGTTTCAAGAGGTATGCACTCGTTTGAGTTCTTTTTCTCGGGAAAAATAACTGACACAGAGGTGAATGGCACTCTACCTAAACTCGCCGAACGTGGCTTGCCTGAGATAGAGGAGCAATCTTTTAACTCAGTTTGCGGAAAGTTAAGCCAGTACTAATGTGCGGGTGCCTGAGGGACACCCAAATGCACTAAATCGTTTTTTGGAAGGTCTTTCCTTGTCCTGAAGAGATGACGGTATAATATTAGAGAGCATAATGGGGTGGAGTCAATGGAGATCTTAAACATAAGTTAAGCCTAACTAACAAAACCCTGGTGACCATGAAAATTATTCCTCTTTCGAGAACAATCCCCCAGTACAGCAGTGAATTGAACCCGGGACCTCTAGTTCAGCAGCCAGGAGCTCTGACCGCTATATCACGAGGCTGGCTGCCTAATGTGTAGATAAGGCATGAAGTATCTGTAAATACAATTTGAGGAGGAAGACTGACAAATAGGTATAATACGTTTGAGACATAATAACAGGGGTAGAAAGGACATTTTAAAAACAACAACATATTTTTGCGGTCAACATATCTACATTTCACTCTAATAGTGTTTGTATTCTTTATTGGCATTGATACTATCTATGACTACCAAAATGGACAGTTTCAGATAATATGAGTTGACGTATTACTATATGAAAGTTGTTTTAATAAATTTTATAAATATCACTAAACTGCTCATTTTTACAGTACCTAGGTTTTCCCCCTTTGTGTGTTCAACACCGGGATCATTAACGATTTAATATAAGGTATAAGAATGAGGAGGGAAGTTTAGAGAAAGTGAAACCCGATTAATGGGGAAAGATGAAGGGAAAGAAACCTAGAATTTTGAATCAATCAACTCTATAGCGAGCTTTATGAGCTAAGCATTGTGAGCCCTAGTACGGAGACCTGCTAGACTTGAGAACACCATGTTCTTTTACCTCGAGATTAGGTTTGTCTGCAATTCTGTCTTTCGATCAGATTCTGTGTGAGAGGTTCAGAATTCACTATTAGTGGTAAAAGGTTGTGAAATACTTATACTATGTTAATAATAATTAATATGGGTATTTAAGGTTCATTTGTTGAACCGACTGTTATACTATATACGACATACAAACTTATTTCACATCAGGGCAGACACAGCCCCCAAGTTACTTGGGCGTGGCAAAAGGGGAAATCTAATTATAGCGAAAGTTATTTTTTCAGGCATACTAAACTAAGGTGTCGGTGTATTGAGAGTCTGAATAAGCTGTAGTGTATGTGTCATAAATATTAATATTAAATAAACAACATTTATGAAAGAAAATCTTACAGACAAATTCAATGAAACATATTTTAAATATTCCTTTCCTCTATTTTTACCGACCTTTTTCCTTAGCTCTATTCTTCTGTCAACGTTATGGGTGTATTATTACCAGTTTTGAATAACTTTCAACTCATTATTTGTTGAGAAATCACTTATGCTCTCTGGATTAACCAATTTTCTTTCCAAAATAAAACAATAAATGTTTTAAGAAAGTTCCCCAAAAATGTTAATGTTAGAACAAAAATGTATTAATTAAGAGAGTACAAATGGATTTCAAACAATCAAATATTAAAGTGAGTTCAAAACTATATCTTATCACAATATATTTTAGAAACATAAAAATACTTCCAAATGGTGTTATTACATTATACACATAAAAGCATCTAGCGTATACATAATTATAAAGACCTTTTGGTTCTTTTCAGAAAATTATAACTCCATTCACCTATTTCATCGGATATCATTCGGCCATATTAATATACACATTATTTAGAATAACCGTTTATATGTTTTAATGAAAAAACACACAACTATGACTGATTTAAGATAACCGTTTATATGTTTTATTGAAAAAACCTATCAAACAGCGTTATTAATAGCATTAAACACATAACCTAGCCTTTAATATTCACAGACATGGAAGTTTAGGTTACCTTAGGTTAGTTTGTAATTCATAGCCTACCTAACAATTATGTATTACGGATTATAATTATAAAATAAATGATATCAGGAAATGCTGAGGATTATGGCTGAACGATATCCAGTGAAGTAGGAGTGTGGAGATATTTAATTTCTTAGCCAGGACCAAAATAGTCTTAATATTTAGGCGTAAGATGTTTTGCTGTATTTAATGCATTTGGTAGTGATTTTTATTTTTTAAATATGTTGTTTGTGCTCAAGACCTCAGAGCTGGTTTGAACACCCTTAACCTAAATTAGTGACAGTGACATGACTGATCCGGTGAGTATGAGAGAACAAAATAACTCCAATAGGAGAGAAAGTATCGGAATCCACCTAGATTTTCCTTCTCATAGATCCTTCTTTTCTCTCTCTCTCGACCTGAACGCGTCAGCAACACTGTCAGCAGACACTGGGTATTTCAAGTTCTAGTTAACTTACCTTTCTAAACAGACGTCAAGAAACGGGAACACACATCTCTCCTTGCAAAACAGAACCTTGGCGTTTAAATCAGTTTTCTTTCACACGGTCAAAACTCGCCGTTTATATTCTTACGCCTCCACACTACGCGTTTTTAATTCGATATTATTAAGGAATAAAAATAAATGTTCAAAAATTGACAATGATGAATATTCAACACTTACAGTAAATGTTCATCACACGAAATCGGTAAAATAATCCAATGTTTGGTCAAAGAAACTAATTTTTGATGCGAGATATATTCACTCCGTAATGGAATACCCTTCCACGTATTCAAATAAATTTGACTATTTAAATGTTTTATGAATATCACAATTCTAGCTAACTTTTAAATAAAGTATTAAAAGTAAACTACGATACTCTACTATAAATGTCCACACTTCAAATCTATGTGGTTTAACGATCAAAATAATGATAGTAAAATAAATAGCGCTTTTATCTTTATTTTTATCCTCCTATTGTTCCCAAGTATAAACAGGGTTTAATACTTACTCTCCAGTTGTATTTTCCCTAAGTTAAATATTTATTTTATACAGAGCACAGAAAACCTTGATAAATTGTTTAATAAAACACAAGAATTTTGTTAGCATTGTGAGAACAGGAACATATCATCAATCCAATCTCTTTATTTTCCTTTAAAAGAAAAACCTCGTATTTGTTTACGTTGTCGTTTCGTTTTTAACATTTTTGCTTCGGTTTATTTGAACACTTGAATTCCAAAGCGTGGAAATTCGTTTATTGCTCTGACATCACTTGTTTAGTTTATTGTTTATTTGTTTTATAGTTACGTGTCTTATGCTTTAAAATTGAATGCTATTGTCACGTTGTTTTTTTAAATTTGCCGGGTTAAAAGTCACTTCCGTATTATTAATATAAAGGAATCTTTTAAAATGTGTATACTTATGTCGTAGTAGAACACTTCTCGGATGGGTACAAGTTATTTAAAATAATATCACATAAATATAAAAACATATGAATATATTAAGGGGAGCGCCACACAAACTCACAACAATGCTATCTCATGCTTCCTACTGTGTCAGTGTAAGCACTGGTTATGTTTTCAGACACACTATTCCATCAGAGGGACTCGGCGGACGTGGTGCTTCCTAGCGGAGAACGACCTCAACCAACTAGACCAGCTACCAGACCACGTGATAGCCAAGTTTTCTGTTATGACGTAGCTGTTAGCCATTGCGGTTATCTCTGCAGGCGATTTGGATAGCAAGTCTGACCCATGTCAAAATGTGGTATCATAAGAGCATATTTATCTTGTTTGGCCAAATTAATTCAAATCTACTTACATAGCTTATATAAGTTTTGGATAATTACATTATTTCTGTGAATATATGAAAACAAATGTCTGAAACATAGTCTAGATAAAGGATATTTTTTACAGAAAACTACAAACTGCTTCTATTTATTTGCTTTCTTCAACCCTTGCCAGCTCTTGGCATTTTTTCCCCCTAACAAATCGTATGGGTACGGTGTTGGACAAGTAGTGTTTTTATTATTTTGTCATAGTGATAAGAGATTAAAAACAACATATTTAATATTTCTGTTTTATATTAAAACGCTTTTAAGAATTACAGGGACGGTTTCTATTTGGTGAAGTATCGTAGGGAAAGGTAGTCAGAGGGCCTTGCATATTTGTGGGTGTCTCCAGCTATATAGAGAATATATCATATAAACTTAATTTCTTCATAGTGAAATTTTGTTTTTTTACACAGTTCTTAAAAATAGCTATACGCAAAAGTTTAAAACCAATAAATAATTGTATGAAATACTTCGCCTTTAAGTGCTAGGTAATAATGTTATCTTAGAATTTGAATTTGTACAAGTAACATAACATATTCGTTAGTTAAAATTTGGAGGAGGGACTAAAATTTACTAAATTTTACTCAATTTACTCCTTCCCACTGTTCCTGCGCCAATTTATGTTGCATATTATCCAGCTTAAAGTGTGCTTATACTCTTGGTTTAACCAAGGAAAATGTTTTAGCCTATTGTTTAGCAATATAAATGGTTGATTTTACCAACTCTTGAGGTAGTCACACAATTAAAACAAAACAACTTAAACACAGTTTTTACTGAAATTCTTGACTTTAGGAACTCGAAGTAGGGCAGACAATGAGATAAGTTAAAGTCCCAGTGACTTTCATCTAAAAAATTGTAAAGTTCTAACTTGAAAATTGAAGTGTTAGAAACTTACCGTAAGGTTTTTTGGCTAGCCACTAAGGAATAGGTATTTTTCGGTGGTGTTTACTGTCTGCAAGAGCTGGAAGAGAAACTATCGTTAACCATATTGTTATGTAATAATACTATGTGAGCTTTAAGCCAGATTATGATTACTGTGAAGCAGGATACAGTAGATCAAACTAACAATTAATATATAAACGAATTTTAACAGTCAACTATCAATACAAAATATGCCACTAGATGTAATCATTGTAATTTTTCTGTACTTGCTTTTTATTGGCTTATCAATTATATTTTGTAACGTCATAAAATATTGTGTTTACCAAAGGAAAAACTTTGTGTGACTAAGTGTAAGATTTTTAGTTTTTTCTTTTTCCAGCCATTTAGTTTCGCATTGTTTTCCATGACATCAGCTGAATACACTGTTATATTACTTGAGTATTATTAATTGTTATTCGAATCCCGGTAAGTTGTACTGAGGTTTTTTTCTTAGATGGTTTTCCACTCTCCCTCCCTTAAAATGTGAATACACTTCCTCTAAATTCAACTTTCCTCATCCTTAATACATTAGTGTAATTAATAAATATATCTATAACCTGAACAGGTAGTAAGACGAAGTGCTAACAACAACCAAAACAATCTGCACCGGTGGTTGCGTGATCAAAAGGTTTCACTCTCGTCTAGTTTTATTTCCCGATGGCGAGGAGATCAGGGTTTGAACCCCTGCACACACAATCACACTGTTGCTTATTAATATTAAAGAAGCAATGTCACACTAAGGTATCTTATTTATTTATCATGTTGGTTAATTTGTCAAAATCATTTAAAATAGGTCTGCTACTAAAATGAATCACCATTCATGATAAAATATTAAACATTTGAAGTACCAGTAGTGACCTCTTAACTTACTTTGGTTCAATTTTTTAATCGGATTTTTTAAAATCAAAATAAACTCATTGTCAGGGAAGTACCATGTAGTAGTCCATACTTTCAAAATATGGACCACCCTATAAGTATTATTATACCGCGTCTCCCTACCCGTTCAGTTTGAGATGAGGAAGATTGAATTTAGAGGAATGTACCCACATCCACGCGAAGAAAGATTGGAAAATCATTTATTAAAAAAAACCTTTCTCAACTCACTCAGCCGGGAATTGAATTCCGAACTCGCTGTCAATAGAAAACCAGACTAAACTATGTTTACATTTATATCAAGTGCCCATTGGGTCAAATAACCTCGTCTAAGTTTACAAAAGTTTATTCATTCAAAGAACAGGACAAAAATCCAATACCTAACTGTTTTTTACTATTTGTGAAATTAAATAATTTAATTTATTCATATAATGTGATGCATAAGCGTCTGACAGATGATTTCCTGGAGCGATTCTAACTCAGTTAACAAGCTGGTGTAACATTATTCAAAGAACATTAATAATAATAATTACATATATTATTATAATGGTTCTCAAATCATGAACGTGTATCTAAATAAAACTTGTGCAAATACCTAATCTCGATGTGATGCGGTTCTGGAACTAGTTCGAATAATTCAAGCTAGAAGGCACTTAACCTATGTGGTATTTGTACTTTTAAAAAAATCACCACAATAATCTGCTTATGTTGTGCATGGGCAAATCCAATGCAGTTGTTGAGGGGGTGGGGGCTGGTTTTTCATAAGGCTCTTTTAAGGATAAATTTAATAATTTTAAAGAATCAAAATTTTAATTTAATAATAATAATGATAATTTATAAAACATAATCTATTTAATTATAATAATAAAAATAGGACCTATAAGGAAAAAAGTACAATTTTGATTAACAAATTTGTATTTTAATAAAAATTAAACAACATAAAACATATAGCCACTGTCGCAATAAAAGTATAAATATGTACATGAGTTTAAAATGTTTCAGTATTAGTAGAAAAACTATGTATTTTAATACAAATAATTGGCTATCATACTAAGCTTAGTAATCTAATTACTGGAGAGTTTTAGTTTTAAAATACTTGCTTTTCTGCACCTTAGAGCTAAGTTGAAAGAGTTTGATTAGGTCTTGTAAGAGATAGGGTGATGGAGATGTTAAGAGGCCTTCATTATTTACAACATCAAGGTATTAGTTTTTAATATTTTTAATTATTTTCTATTATTTTCTATGCATGGAGGGGGGAGGGGACGATCGACCCCATCGCCTCTCCCCCCACTCATTGGATCCATCACTAATGTTGTGTGAATCCCCCCAAAATGTATAACGCCTTATGACGCATACTTACAACTGACCCCTTGGTAAAGTGGTTAGTGCAACTAAGAACCTAGTGGTCCCGGCTTTGATTCCCTGCTGATAATTTAGGTAGGTATCTTTCTCTTAATAGGAGCTATCCCAGGGTTTGGTTAATCAGGCTTTAGTTAGGTTTAAAACTCACACTGGCTCCACTCCTTCATATTCAACATCATCTCATTGCGGGTACGACGTGTAGACAAACCTCCTATGGTGTACGATGGGACACGTTCTGTGCCACCAGAGTGGCTAAAGGTCTAAACACACAGGTTATTAACTAGATAATATAAGCTTTATTTCTCCCGGCCAAAGATTCCATACACTAAAAACACACACTCACACAAAAAGATGTTTACGTATCCTTGTACTTGATTTTAAAAACCAATTAAGTTAATGGTGTAATTTCATTCATCTACAAACGTCTAAGGGCATGACTGACCATACTTGCGACATGGTGTCCTTGACAAAAACCCAGCGACCAGCAGGACGCTAGAACGTCTTAACAATGTCACCTATGATGTGATTCGACCAAGTCGCTGTCGCTAGGAAGTACCTAAATCGCTTAGTATGAGCACGGCCATATGCAGGTCCGATGACAGGAGGGTATTAGAGGGACATCTGTACCGGGCCCCCAGCTGAAGGAAGCCCCGTCCTTAAATACTTTTCTCCTATCTTGTTGTCTTGAATAATAATAGAACTAATGAATATTTCGGCTAGGTAAGCTCAGAGGAAATGTCTTCTTAGTAATAATGGATTCTCTTATCTTGGGAGCTCAGACATATGTTTGAGTATATAAATAACTCAACCTAAGACAGCCACACTTTACAATCAACTCAATTCTTAGAAGCATTTTCATGTCCATTATTGAAATAATACAAGAAAATGCATCGTTTGGGATTGAACTTGATCTACAGCCACCTGCACAATTATAAGTTTTAGATCTAAAACTGTATTCAATATTTGGTTTTTAGCACCGTGTCTTACTACCTGTTAAGGCTATAAGCATATGCACTTGCTATAATAATGTACAAGAGATGAGGAAGGTTGAATTTAGGTTAAGTGTACCCGCGTTTGTATGGACAGAGTGTGAAAAATCATTTGTGAAAATCATATTGAGTACACCTGACTGGGACTAGAACCCCGGTCTCCCTGTCATCGGCAGTCCAATATATTGCGAGATTAACGCCTTTGATCATGCGTCCATCGAAGCAGGTCAATCTTTTCTAGGATCTAAATGCTATTAAATGTTTGGTTTAGTATGATTAGAGTTTAAATTCGTTTTTTATATATATTTAGTTTAAAGACGTGTTTCTATGCTATGATTTAAGTAATTAAATATTATAAATAACAAAAACACCCGCTTTGATGGCTGCGTGGTCTAACGCGCTACTCTCACCGTATACTAGACTGCTGATAATGGGGAGATCGATGTTCTAATCTTGGCCGGGTGTATTGAGGGTATTTTTCTTCAAAATGGTTTTCCCCTTTTCCTCCACACAAATGTGGATAGCTTCCTCTAAATATAACCTCCCCAATCCCTAAGACCATTAAGGTAATTAGTACAAAAGCTTATGGCTCGAACGAGTAGTAAGTCGCGGTGTTAAAAAAACTATAAATAAAATTGAAAACTACTATAAATTACCGTAAATAATGTCTGAAGATTTATAAATGTTGCAAATATTTATTTACATGCTATACCATACTTGCGTATATTAAATTATAATAATATTTTTTATAAGAAAAATATGACCACGATAATTTATAACCTGTCTGTTAAAGTCCGAACTTGAAAGCTCCGGACAAGTACAGTACATCTATAGGCTGAAATCAAACATTTTAACATTCTCATTTAAGTGGTTTGACAAACCGAGAGTGCAATTTTCAATATGTCTATTGGTTATTTATCAATAATATATGGAGAATTGGTTAAGCAGAAGGGTTTGGAATATTGTTTACTCTCAGCGTAAGAATCATTATCAAAGTAATAAAAAAAGATCAATTTGAAGACTATACTAATAATCACTTAAAAAAAAAGAAAATATTTTATCTGCGTTAAATTTTATTATTTAAATAACCAGGAGTTATTTGTTTATTTGTTGTTTAATATACCCATATAATTATGTGAAATCTCATAAGTATTTAAATTTGTTTTAAAATTAATTGTAATCAAATTTAAATTTAAATATGAAGATATTTTCTGAATCCCTAATTTTTCTATTTTCACAGTTATGTCTCATTCTATTAAATATAAATATTACCTTTTGAGGTTTATGATATAATTTGATCATTCTATTGATAAAATTTGAGCCTGTTCATGAATTTTGACAGAACTTGGTAGCTAATTAAAAGGCCTTTGCTTGAACATTTCAGCCTCATGTTTGTTAACATAATCCACTTCAACATTTCCGGGCCAAGCTGGTGAATTTTTTACTAACGATAAAATATTCTACGGATGTTTGTAGATAAAATATAATGCAAAAAATTAAAGGCCCATATATACTAGTCAATGTTAGTATATGCTTATTTTTTGTCATCATATAATAATCATGAGCGTCCGTGAATAGGTTTTAGGGGAGGATTTTTGCTTCCCTTATCACTTTGCAATATTTATTTTTTTATTGAGTTTTATATAAAAATAAAATTGTGTATTTTGAGTTTGGTTGCAATTTGATATTAACAATTTAGAACCATCAATATTCGAGTTAACAGAGATAAAAATGATAAAATGTAGATTTATTCCCTTTCAAAATTAGGCTGTCTAACAATTATTTCTGTTAGCAAGCTTAATTCGCACCTATAATTAATCAATTTTACCCTTCCTTCACCTCTGACAAGACATCTTGTGAATGTGGGGAGTGCCAGGCCTCCACCGTGGTTCGGATTCCACGTTAAACTGTAGGTCCTCCATTTCATCTTTCATTCACCCTACCATTACACATTAGCGTGAGTATAACCCGAACGGGTAGTAAGACGTGGTGCTAATAATAATAATATTCCCATTCGATCTTCAACAGTTTTATTTTCATTTTGTTCTGTTCAATAAACTTGTGAACAAAATAATGTGTTTTTTTTCAATGGGTTCAGATAAAACTAAGTATTAGTTTTTTTTATTTTTCAGAAATTTTTTATCTGTGAAAATTTACTCTTGAAACTCGCATAATTAGCTCAGAATTATATTCTAGATTCTCTAGCATGCCTTCCCCCAAGGTTAAATTCCTGACATTTTCTCTTGGTGGTGTATGGGGTGCCACACCTCCGTCAAATGGGACTCCAAACAACCCCCACTTGGAAAATCCATATGGGCACTCTTGATAACAATTAATGGTTAAACTCGACTAGCATAATTCTAAAGAAAGTAGAAATTATAAGAAACAATAATAAATCCTAAAAGTAATATAAATGTCATCACAAACTTACGTAAAAAATAAATGATATAGTAAACTGCACAAACTTTCTCGCTTCTTTACTTAAAAATTGAGGCATTAATCTTAGTATATGTGAATAGAAATATTAGCTATTGTTGTAGAAAAAATGGAAAAAATAGTATAGAATTCCCCCAAAGATCATAAATGAAATAATATACACTGTTAAAGAAATTTATTGAGAATTAATAAACAGATCTGCTTTAACCAAATAGCATAATAAACCTCGCCCCATTTTCCAGCTCTGCATTTAAAGATATATATTTTCTTGTAGCTTGGAAAATATTTGTTTTGTAAAAATATATTTGAATTAATTTTTTTTTATTTTTACTTGTGCCTCAAATTTACAATAAAAATTAATTTATTATCACAAAGAAGTGTGGAGATATGATAAAAATTGTAGCTATCCGCTAGAGTAAAGTGTAAATCATTTTCCTGGAAAATGAGAGGTGCCAACATTTTTTGGAAGGTTAAAGAGTGCCTGGATACGGATTTTAATCAAAATTGTTAGAGCCAATTTTGATAAAATTTCTTTTATTCTATTTCTACCTTAAGATACCCTTTATTTTAGAGTTAGATATCTAATTCAAAAAACTCATTTGTGGAACACCAAGTAAGCCCTTAATACCAAAATTTAGCCCTATTGTTAGAATGGTATCGGCTCTAGGCCTAGGTCACAGACAAAGATGTGGCCTAGGTATAGACAAATGATCAAACAGAAGACAGACACATTGCAAGGAAAAACACTATTTCGTGTTCAGGAAGACTTGAAATCTCAGCATCTATCAACATCTCAAATTCTATTTATTTGACGATCAAAATAATTTCTCTCTCCGGAGGATCGCGAGAAAGTTAAAGCGATTTAAATATCCATATCAGAATAATAAGAATATTTTTTAAATTTAATTTTTGTTTGCATCATTGGGCAAGTGACTAAGAAGCAAGATCATCTCATATAGTCTAACTTTCCAGTGATGCAGAAATCACAGTTTAGATCCCGTACTCAGAAAGTATTTTTCTAAATGGTTTGCTACAATAGTTCTATGCGAATGCGGGTACATTTTCTAAAAAACCTTCCTTCCTCATACTTAACTAAAAAATGTGATTAAATGCAATTATCTCGGACAGGTAGTTTGTATAATTTATCTGTTAAAATACTCTCCTTATTTAGTATTATTTTGATGCAGGAAATGCCTGGAATTCATACACGGGAAGTAGTATTATTTTACAGTAAACTATTTAATACGTTCTGAGCGACACTTATCGCAGTGTAATTTGGTTTTCTGATATACCGTTATCATATAATAGCTATAACAGTATTTATAATAATTGGCTAACGACTTGGAACACGCTTTTTAGAGAAAAACATATATTTCACAGCTATACTGAGCTCGCTTAACTAAAGGGCCTAAACTGCGTAGCCAGCTAATAATTGAAGTGAACGCACATTTTTTCTTATAGAATAGGAGATTTACTCACATCAGTGACCACAGGGTTTATGGCGGTAGGCTCGCAAGGACTGTATTGCCGGTAACGATAATATCGAGGTTGGAATCTCAACTGGGTGTATGGAGACGGAGGAAGACATGGGGTTCTCATTCTCTATCCAGGCTAATACCGGTGCATTTACTTTCATACTACCAATTCTTACCCCTATAGTAAGTCTCTAATAGCGTTGTTGTTAAATGTTATGTGGTACCTATATATATACCGTAGTACTTTTAACACCAATGATATATATATCTATAATGTGTTTTATTACAAAGAACAAAATAATTTTTACGGTTATTGTCTCTTAAATTTTTAATTTTTGTTTATCTATGAATAATATAGAATGTTTAAATAAATTATTTATGTATAATTTACTAATTAAAATCATTATATAAAAATATATAGGGCTATACATTATATACTTGTTTCGAATAGGTTCCATACTGAAAAAACAAAGTATATATTCCTCAACAAGCATTCTACTTTGAAATAAGTAACTATTAATGAAAAGTAAAATCACTTTTAATGGTGTAAGTTCAGCCTCCTAGAACGTGAAATCTTAATTTATATAATGATAATATTTACTGCCTTTTACCAAGAAAAGAAATAAACAAAAATGCATCGTTGGACATTAGAGGTGTGCGAAGCTTCAAAAACTTCCGCTTTGCTTAGGGTAGGCGTCGGCTTCAACTTATTTTAGAAATATAAATAAACTGGCCTCAACAACCACGTATTCTTGTCAACCAAAATTAAAGTAGGGCTAAAAAAAAAAGAATTATGTTCAATTTATTCTATTTCGTGCTGTTATTTAAACTACAAATCAATGTTCATATGACAAAAGTTTGCTGTCTGCAGACTGATTGGTTTGATATTTATTTGATTCATAGCATATGGTAAACCTTTTTGAGATCAAACATTTGGTGGATGATATTAGCGTCTATGACTATATACTTATGCAAACATGTTAATTTGTTAAGGATAGAAATATTATTTAAAAAAATTGCTAGCTTTGAATCGGATTTGGGAATATTTCATTTTAATATTTATTTTATCACTGCGTCTCACCACCCTTTTGGGCTCTACACATATTAAGCTAATGCAGGGGTCGGCAACGCAGTTCCCACGGGCGTCATGGCACCCTTTTGACAGTTTTTAGCAACCCACCTTAATTTTTGTAACTCTGTACACTTTTTACTAACGTTGTGTTATAAATAACAATATAGTTGTCAAGTATTATTTGAAATTAAATTTCTTTGTTATATATCCATTCATCATTAGTCCTCAATTTATTATTCCATTAAAGCGGTGACCTAGCAGTCCAGGGGTAAGGTGTCAGACTTCTGTGCTGGCGGCCGGGGTTCAATCCTCGGTCCCGGCAAAGATTTATCTGATTACCAAACCCTTCTCACAATCACCCTAACATTACACATTAGCGTAAGTGCGTATAACCCGAACGGGTAGTAAGACGCGGTGCTAAAAATAATAATATTAGTATTCCATTAGTATCTTCATAAATTTTAACAATAACATGCCTCAAAATTTGAGGCTCAAATATTTAAATTTGAAGAATGATATTATAGTCTATGTTTTGTTTACTATACTAAAAATATGTATATTCTCAACTTGTCACTAATGAATACAAAAATAAAAGGTAAGAATTTAGAAATAAGATTCGACATTTTTCTTGCCGCCCCTAGAGTAAAACATATTTTGGAA
Source organism: Timema douglasi (assembly GCA_901482245.1). Lineage (NCBI taxonomy): Eukaryota > Metazoa > Arthropoda > Insecta > Phasmatodea > Timematidae > Timema > Timema douglasi. The sequence goes on along the minus strand of CABEEJ010000004.1, from coordinate 584,320 downwards.
AATAACTCTTCATGTTTAAAAGATTGCCGACCCCTACGCTAATTTATTAGGAATAAGGAACGTGAGAGTTAGAGGTATTGTACCCACACTTACGTGTGATTAGAGTGAATTTTTTTTAAGGAAGACTCTCGATTGAGATTCAAGCCACGATTTCCTAGTCATCAGCATTCCACTCTATTACGAGAATGATACCTCGGTCAGTGAGAAGGTATCAATCGCTGTCAGGTCATACGGCTTAAAATACAATGGTCTGCTTCGTTTTCTGAACTGCTCATCTACTTGACGTGAGCTTATGCTCCCTTATGCCCTTCACCTACAACCACCCTTTGTCATATCGATAAAAAAAGAGGAAAAAGAAAACTAAGAAACTTATCATTTCAAAAGAGGAAAGTTCGCTGTTAGATTCCATTCACGGAAAGAATTACTCTCTGTAAGGCATTTTTTCCTACCAATACCCTACTATATAGTAGATTTATGGTAGGGAAAAAGGCCTTTCAGAAGTCAATTCCTACGGTAAATGTAATATAGTTCTAAGATATCTTAAAATGATTGTATGTTGTTAGTCTATAAAAATGACTGTATTTTTAGAGGAGCGCTAAATCTATAAACCCTTTTCATCAATCCTTTTCTCATAACTCCACAAATATGATTAAAAAGTCGTTAACTTAGTAAAACTTAAAATATAGGTTGTTAAGGTAGAGTCCTAGACTTTATTTTGGCGTGAACAATATTTTAAATAATGCATCGTAGAACTACACATTGCGTTAAATCTAAACATCTGCACGGCAATTTCTCGCTTACCGAGGCAACCGCCTTAAGCCATTCGACAACCGAAATGGATTCTACATAATTAGATTCAGCTTCACATCAAATCAAAAACGCACGCCTCTATCAAAAAGTGATCTTTTCCTCACGCTTGCTTTCCAAAAGATAAACAACAATTGAATAACACAGCGAGGGCTGTCATTATTTTCTTACTAATAAATTCCCTGGATTTGTCAGGTTATTTTAAATATGGAATTGCCATTTTTCCGGGTATTTTAGATTGGAGCAAGGAGGAATAAAATTCCAGTTTTTCATAAAATTGACTAGTGTGAAGGCAGATCTTTTAAAAGGAAACGATTTGAGTTTGTTGAGCAAATAATTCATGCATTCGTTACGCAACCCAATGCCTTAGGAAAGGGCGAAAGTGGAATAAAACACACGTTTGAATCAAAATAGAGCTTGCAGTTATATGTTTCAAATTTACCAATATTGCAGTATTTTTATTAGTGCTATTTTAAATTTCATGTGTTTTTCCTTGTTTTTTCTTTCAGAAACTAAACACTCCTTATGTTGTCCAAGTGTATGAAAACATTGTGAAACAGTCAGATTAATATAGGATTATGGTCTAAGGATTCACTCTCACCATTTACTAGAATACAGATGACAGGGAGATTTGGGTTAAAATCCCGGTCGGATGTGCTGAAGTTGGTTTTTACCAAATGGAAATTCCACTCTTCCTCCATGTAAATACGGGTACACTTACTTTGAATTTAACCTTCCTCATCCCTAGCTTATTAATGTGATTAGTACATGCATATAGTTTTAACAGGTAGTAAGACGCGGTGCTAAGAAAAAAATTAAAAAAGTAAGGAATAAGACCCGGATTTATGGCAGTTGTATGCGTCGTTTAACGCGTGACTCTCGTGGAAGACTGAACATCGGATGACGAGGAGATAAAGGCTCAAATCCCGGTTGGGTGTATTGAGGATGTAGTTTCTTTAATAGTTTCCCTTTCTCCCGCCATGTAAATACGGGCATATTGTCTCTATAATCTTCATCCCCCATCTCAACCACTTGGGTAAATTTGAGGATGGCCTGAACGGCTAGTAAATGCTCAAAAAGAAAGATAGGAAAAAATGTTTGTGATATTCCCAAAGGTTGTTCATCAAACTATGTATTCTGTAATAATGACCTTATATATATAATTTTTATTTTTTTAGGACCACGTCTTACTACCCATTTGAGCTATACGCTTATAGATAAAATTTATGCCAACAATGTAGTGCTAATAATATACTTAAATAATATCAAAGACGAAAGAAAATAATTGATAGTATTTTCTAAAAGTTTCTTCATATCAAAATCCTACTATAACTTTTATCTGTTGTTTGTTCTTGAAGAATCCAGTGAAACATTTCCTTTATAACCGGAGGTGTATGGACGTCTAATAATTATGTGTCTAGCACGTGTCCACTTAAATGAACGGTTAACCTTTCACTATGCCTCGAATCTTAATGAACCTTTGGCCTTTTGGATTAAGACCTTACTAAAAAGAGACGCGGTAACATGTAATAGATGGACCCACGGATTATTTTACCCCATTAAGTTAAATTAGAGCCTATATTTGTAAAATGTATTCTAATAGTTTTATGTAACTCAGGCCTGATTTATTTATCATTGGTTTGAACAGCAACGCTATTAACGATTTGTTCTAAGCCGTTTATTAAGCCTGTCTATAATATATACCAACATAACAAAACCTAGGCTCAAATTGGTGACCTAGAAGCATGGAGGACTAGATTTTATTATGTTTGATTTTACTAAAATGTTTAGCATATAAAGAAATCATACATACTTACATAATAAACTATTAAATACTGCCAATAAAAAATACAACATTGTTGACCGCAAAAATATATTTTTATATTTTATACAGGTTTATTCTTACCAAAATACTAACATATATGTTATATTCACTGCATATTACATCGTTTATTTATCATCCATATATTATAGTTGTATACCAATTTATTTAAGCAGCTACTGAGCTCAATCAAGGACCTCTTATACTTGCAATTGACCTCTATAACCGCTTCATCATGCTTACAAATTAACCTACTAAAAATGTCATCTATGAAATAAATGCAATTTTTCTTGTATTCAATACTTTCTAAAAGTGATCAATGAAAGTTAAACGACTGACACCTAGGCCAGAGTATTATTTATTTCCTGCTCTCGTAACATTACATGACTAGTATTTAATCATAAGAGAACTTGCCTTGAGGGGAGGTAAGTGAACTACGCCATCCCTTTCACATTGCGTGGTGAGTGCTGAGCCAGAAAACAGAAGAAATCTGAGTCAAGCGAGACACGTTAAGGTGGGAGTGTAGGGGATGCGAGAAAATATAAGTACTTTTGCAGATTTTAAAGCAAAAATATATTTTTTCGCCAAAATAAATCAAATGTTTCTTCAATATAAACATAGAGTTTAAAATTCTTCACATGGTGACATCAACAGTTGTTGAATATATATATAATGAACATTGCAGCATTAGATGACCAACGTTTTAAATTAAGAGAATAAGTGGTCATTCAATTCCAGGACACCCTCGATAAATATTTAAGAAATGTTGATACCATCAATTAAAGAAAATTAAACACTATGTTTGTATCGAAACCATATTTCATTTATTTTGGCCAAAAACAAAGTTTCATTATGAAAACTGCAAAAACACTGTCAATTTCTCGCGTCCCCTTCACTCCCACCTTAAGCAACCAGTCTGTAATAGGTTCACTTCTGAAAACAATCTAGACCACTTATACCACTGGCTTAAAACCCGAACAGGTAGTAAGACACGGCGATTAAAAAAAAACCTATACCACTGAAACGTACCAGAGAATGAATACGAATGGATATTTAGAGCAGCTTTCATATAATACGAACATATTTTTTTCAGTCAACATTAACAACATCTCACTAAATTATTACTGTTACTTTATAGGTTTTGATGGGTATCAACCAAAATGAGAGTTTCAGATCATGTGACCTCACTTATTAATACGTGAGAGTAGGTCAAGTGAAATTTGCAACTGTTATATATGTAGGTAGGCCTATTGTACAGTCTTAATAAATTGAGGTTTACTTCGAAGTAGATAATTCCATTGACCAAGCAAACAAAACGAGAGAATAACAACGCCGTTTCCCAACGGCACTTCCCTCAGCGATGATAGCCTATCCAGCGTAGTCCTTCATTTATTTTGTTACTTCGTCCCAAAACATGCCTATTACATCTCTATTGTGTAGTTTTCTTAAGGTATACACTGGTAAACTAGCTAAAATCAATACAATGATATTTTTGGCACCCAATTCCATCTAGAACAAAAACCTCTAGCAGTAGGCTTACAGCTCACACAGAGCTTCTTGCAGATCCAATTTGAGCCTTGTAGGTCAATGTCACGTACATAAATGAATATTTTCCCACTAAGCCCCAGGGATCCCCGGGATCTTGTTTCCGTGTCAATCAGGATTAATACACATGAACACTGCTTTAAGGCAGGCATGTCAAACCCATGTCCCCTGAACTCATTTTTTTAATCAGCACGTTTCACTACCCGTTCGTACTATACGCCTATGTACTTTTATTTTTAGCACCGCGTCTTACTGCCCGTTCAGGCTACACGACTATGTACTAATTACAATAATGTGTTGGGGTTTAAGCAGGCTTAATTTAGAAGAAGTGCACCCACATTTGCATGAAGGGATAGGGGAAAACCCTTTAGGAAAACCACCATCTGTGCGCCCAACCGTGATCGAACCCCCAAACTCCCATCTTCGACAGTTTATTCCAACATGAGACTAGCGCGTTAGACCAGAAGGCTAACGAAGTGGGTGCATATGTACTAATTGCGCCAATGGTTTTATGGATTAGGTAGGTTATATTAATAGGATGTGTACCCGCATTTACGTGGATGGAGAGTGTAACATAATTTTGGAAAAACCACGTGACCACCGAAGCGGGCCCAGGCTCATTCTGTGCGGTTCACCAGATCAAATTGAAATACAATACTTCAGATTGCAGAAATAAACAACAAATTAGGCTAATGTTTTTATTATATTTGGAAACCAGGTCCTATAAATTTCATGTATGGCCTTCAACCCGTTCCCCAAGAACTTATGCGGCCCTCATACGGGGAACGTTGGGACATTGGATAAAGCGGGCTGAGTCATGAACCGACAAAAAAAGTTTTTGCTTCAGACTATCTTTGACTAAACAATGTGCGCCTAGCCTTAGACTAAGCAAACACCGTAAGTTGTCTTCTTCTATAGTACTTATATCTTTGACTTTCTCTTAAGCTCATCTTTGAACCTGGGCTGGATAATTCAAATAGAACAAACTGTCTACTAATGGATTGGAGTTATCTAAAATCTAATATTTATAGTTGCGCTATTAGCTTAGAAGCTCTTAGTTTATATAAAACATATGAAGACACTAACATTCTTGTATGGCCCACAGAAAACCATAAATAGTTATTTATATATGCATGTGTGTTTGAATGTAAAGTGGATCGTTACTTGCACGATCACCTCTGCAAGAAAAAGATCCAGTGATTAAAAATGAAACTTTAAACTTTTTTTTAATACCACGTCTTTCTACCTGTTTAGGTTATACGCATATGTATTAATTACACTGATGGGCTAAGGATGAGTATGGCTACATTTAGAGGTAATCCCCACGCATTCTCGTGGAGGAATTATGTAAAACAATTTTGTAAAAAAAACACTCTCAGTACACCCAATTGGGATTCAAACTCCAATCTCTCTGTCATCGGCATTCTAGTCTATAATATTAATATTTAGCACCGCGTCTTACTACCCGTTCGGGTTATACGCTTTAAGTACTAAATACGCTAATGGATTAGGAATTGAGAAGATTGAATTAGAGGAAGTGAGCCCGCATTTGCGTGGAGGGAGAGTGGAAAACCATTTTAGGAAAAACCACCCCCAGTTCACCCGACCGAGATTTGAACCTCGATCTCCCCGTCCTCAGCAGTCGGGCTCAACACGACAAGCGGGTTAGCCAACTACGCCACCGAGGCGGGTCATTCTAGTCTAACACGAGAGTGAAGCCTTATAAGTAATAATTAATAGTGAGAGTCTGACTAAGCGTGTAGGGGCAGTACCGATGGACTGATGGATGGACTGACAAAAATACTCTGATCACATCAGTCTTGCAAGTGGTGGGAGAGACTGGCAGTATGACTGACCGTGTGTGCGCGCTCGTCAGTACTTCCTTCAATCTCAGTAGCAAACATAGACTGCCCACACCTTTTTATTATCATCCACGTTGTTGCACCTTGCACTCAGGAGCTGAGACTGATACAAATAATGATACGAAGACTGACCGTGTACGGTTTAGTTGTAAATACTGATGCATACAGACTGATCGTGTAAGCTCACGGCCCACGGGCCACATCACCCCCGCGAGACATATCTGACAGGCTTGCTTGTCTCCAATACTTTTATATTACCATCCAGCCTGCAGTCTTTTACACACACAAAAAGAAAGAGTTTGATTTGAGTGAGTGCATAATTTTGAATAATAAAAATCATTTAGTACTACTTCTAATTTTACTATATATTTTTATCAATATAAATATAAAAAAATAGTGGAAAATTGTATTTACATAATTTAAAGCTGCTTCGATTATTCCGCTAGAAAATATAAGTTATTGGATATTTTAAAAGAGCATTAATGATTTTAGATATATTTAATAGATTATAAAGTGAATACTCATATGGGTGGACATGCAGATTAAACATCAGGATCGTTTGTTTTAGTTTGCCTGTGTTAGGGAGGTTAGAGTTCGAATTTCAGCTAGCAGTAGGAGGTTTTTCCTAGGTATAAAATATATTTAAGTAAACAAATTTCTCTAGTCTGTGACCTGACACCAAGGGCGTAGAAAGGTGGGGGTTGGGGGATCTGGCCAACTCCCTTGGTATAAACTGGAACCCTCCCCCCCTCCCTAAATTTTGTTGTACGCCCTCTTAAAGGGGGACCACAAAAACATATAAAACATTTTTTTTTTATTCCTACTACAGTTTTAATTGTATATGTCATCAACCAAATATTGGTCAGTGAATATTTTAATACTCACCCTCAAGATAGACCTTATAAAACTTTCGATTGTAAAATGAACTCTATCAACATTTCAAATACTGTATTCCTTTTCTCATACATACATATGGAAGTTTCTTATAACTAACCGATTAAATGGGGTCCGAGAAAAGAAAGAAAACATTTTTGCCATCACCTGTATGACCACATGAGGAACCCCCCTGAGAAAAGAGCAGCAAATAACAGAAATAGTCAGATGTGGAGTTTGTAGCGGATGTGAGTGGTTTACTACCCTTCCCTCACCTATTATTTTAACATACCTACTTACTCAAAACATTATTTGCTAACTATGAAACGTTTTGAAGAAAGGGCTGAGTCAGGTGGAGTTTGGGGGGGGAGGGGGGGGGTTCCGGAGCCCCTTAGATTTTTTTAGAGAACTCCCCCTAGAAAAAGTAGTTTTTCACACACTTACCTGCAACACGCCCAGAGTTGGTGAAAATGGCCCTTAGACTAGTTGGAGTTTGAAATCTCTGCCTTTTAGACCATGCGGCCAAGGAACTAGGTTTTTAAACTTAATAAGATATTATTGTAGATACATTTTGTTGTGTCAATTACATGACACCTTATCTCAAGGTTATAGCTTAGAGCCAAAACCATCAAACTAGCAGGCCTTTTAAATACATTTACAACTGTAAACTTGTTAATGTATTATATCTGTCCTAAATACGTATTAATATTGGAAAGTAAATATTTAAATGGGTTTAATTTTTTATGTATTTTGATTTTATACCTGTCCGGGATAGTCGCAAACTTACACTATTTAGGTATATCTGAGAAATAAAGAAATTAGGGGAAATATACCTCCATTTGCATGAAGTTGATAAAGTATGAAAAAGACGTTGATACAAATTAGACTAATAAAGCACCTAAATTAATTTAATTATTTGGTGTGAATGAAAACCCCTAAAATTCCACTGCCCCAATTAAATCCTCTGGGAAGCTTTGTACTTAAATAATCCCGTGTTGGCCTGAAACTAAAATAGTCAAAACTAAGTGACGTCACGTGAAAATAGTGTTACATACACAAGAATTTGTGAAATACTTGACTCGCTTATGTTTTATAATTGCATGAGTCTTTTCAAACTTATTAGCTGTCACGCACTGGCCTAAATAATATAATTGTACAAATTAAGTTATTATAAATAATGTTATTCAAATTTTAATGCGTGCTTAGGAAGCACCTATTTATATTTCCACACTCATTTTTATTTCTAAAAGTATACAAAATATACATTAATTTTCTTATGAGTGACAAAAAACAATTGTTCAAAATTTAGTAACAAGTTGATTATTCTTATTTAATATATTATAAATGTTATATATTATAATCTCACAGCTTCAAATGAGTTAATTTAAATGCTGATAAAGTAAAAAAAGTTGTTTACTGTGAATTTAATTAAATATTACCTACAATTTTAGGTGAGTGGTTGACCCTGACTTGCTAGGTCCTAGTTCCTTGTTATATATACACTGTCGTTTGCTTCCTCTTTCCAAGAAAATGCTGGTGCAGTTGTTTTTTGAGAATCTACACTCCTTATCCTGGAAATTAGGTTCAATAAGCACGTATCTGAGAGCCCTTAAATATATTAGTTGTTTTGAGTAAATACCATTATTTCTAATACATGTAACAATATATTATCTTATGTAAATATATATTTATAAGAGGGTTATTAATTTAAAGTTAAATGTAAAACTGTATTGGGGGGCACGTAGAATAATCAATCTTCCAGCCCATCAAACCTTGTGATGATATAAGTGCCCGAGTTTGAACCCCAACTTGGTGTACTGAGAGTGGTTTTCGATAACAGGCTTTCCACCATCTCTCCACGCAAATGTGAGTACATTTCCTTTCAGTTATGATTTCCTCATACCTACCACACTAATGAAATTAAGAACATATGTTTATAACCTGGCAGATATTAAGACGTAGTATAGAAAAAATAATAATTTAAATAATATATTTATTACACTACATACTGGTGTTCGTTTGCTATTCAAATTTAAATTTTAATAGTTATTTTAATACTATTGCCTTTAAAATAAAACACACCACGAAACTATGTGAGTCAAGTATGTTACTGTTTATGTTGGCACTATTGAGCTATAGCTAGTGCTATAGGTGATAAATAACTTTACATAGACAGCGTGCCGGATAGAGATGTATTCTTCACTGTTCAGTGTTCATCATATTGCAATTTATTACCGACATAAAGTTTTATTTGTTTCTAGCCCTCCTGCCAACCTCTCAGTTAGGAACCGTAGCGAACATCAAATTATCATCTCATAAAACACCTTACGACTAAACAAAAACTGCTAATTATCTATTTTTGTTATTGTTGCTTCCTTACATAAGTGGAACCCTTCCCAAAGAAGAGTGCAGAAATGGTTGTTCACGTGTGGATTTAAGAGGACTTTAGATACTATATGAAAATCAAGAGTTTTTTTTACAGTTGATAGTAAGGTACCGTGTGATATTTATTTATTAGTCATTTGCCTAATTTTATTTTAAATTGATCATGCTTTAAGAAGGAAAACAGTGAAGTAAGTGCTATTTACTTGTAATCATAATTTTGTAATACAAACTAGATACTAATAGATTACGATCAAAATATAAAACCCCAAGATATTTGACTAATTATAAAGGTATTTTCACGTCATTTCAGGGCCAGAAAGCTGTTTCTTTATCTGTATTTGCCTGGGGGCGACTGATCTACCGAAGTTGAGCAGATATATTATTCTGTATTCATTTGGCATTACTGACTAAACACTCATGTATTCTCAGAAAATTTTTGTTTCAGGTCTGAGCTATAAGACTCTTTTAATTGCACTCCAAAACTTGTTCCTGCCAAACATGCCTTGTTTTTAAATGATATAGCTGAGGAATATAAATATTTTTTAAATTTGAGTCAATGTGCAATTTACAAGCATTTAATTTCACAAAATAATTTATCATTGTACATTCAGTCCAACACACTAACTCGGTCAACAGCGTGTTTGTCTACTGAGCTTAAAGTCCACGCAAATGCTGGTACACATAATTTCAGCTATCACCTACAACCTATCATTGTAAAAATGCGAAAAGACTCGATAGGTACTAAGAAAAAGCGCACATACAGCCACAAAACGAAAAGTAGACTCTTTTAGAACTGCATCGGTATTCACACGGTTAAAGATACTTGTGGAAAAACTTCGACCCAAGCAATATTATATTTGTGCCCCCCATTGGCAGTTACAAACAAATATTATTGGTTAGAAATTGACTATCAAAGAACTATTCCACAAATCTCAAAAATAAATTACACTTATTTAATAAATCCCCGCCTTAATTCGGATATATAAGATGTATTATTTTTATATTATACTACGTCTTAACTCTTAATAACCATTTGGCGTATCGACATATAATTATACATTATTTAGATAGGGCTGAGAAACTTGGAATTTAGAGTAAATGTGCCTGCATCTACGTAGAAGTATAGGGGGAAACCGTTTATGAAAAAACACCCTCAGTCCACCCAACAGGGGTTTGAATCCCGATGTCCCCATCATAGACAATTCAGTCTACTGAGAGAGGGACGAGTTAGGCCATGATGAATTATCGATGCAGCAGTAGACATATACCCGTTTTATAATTATGAGCTTTTATATAAGTGGGGAGGCACTAGGAGGAGGAAATCACATTTTTTTGTTAGAAATAAATCATAAATTCTCCAATATAAGTATAGAGTTTAATTTTTCACTTAGTGACATAAAACATTTGTTGAATATCTCTTAAGGGCGTTCTGGAATTATTTAATGACATTTTATCTTCATTTAAAATGTTTCTCATATAGTGCCGCTACGATCATAAGAGATATTCAAGACTTTTGAGGTCACAATGTGAAGAAAACTATACTCTTATGTTTATACTAGAAAAATATTTTATTTACTTAAACCAAAAATGTTTTGCCATAAAAACTCCAAAAATACTTACCTTTTCTCAGGTTCTCTAAATCTCGAACTTAATATATCAACCTCTGGTAAACATGAGGTAAGTGACAGCTTTCTAGCTCTGGAATGACATGAAACTACCTTCGTAAATGTTAAAAGTTCTTAGGATTTTGGGTTTCGATCTAACATACAACTTTCTAGTTTTTATCGTTAAAAATATATTTACAAGGGAATTATTTTAGCTCTAATAGGACAAGTCCTTATATGCCACCTAGTAAAGTTACTAGATTTATTTTCACGTATCCATACGTCAAGTTATGTGATCTACAGAGGTTACCTTTAATAGATATTATCAAACCTATAAATCACATTAATTTAATATGAAAATGTAATAATTACTCTACACAAAAAATGTTTGTAATTTCTAAAAGTTTCTTCCCACTAAAATCAGACTTTAGTTTTGCGTGTGAACTGTATGTCATTTTTATATGATTTATTAAAATTTTACTCAACTTAAGAATAAAATATATTAAAAAAACAGCCTTTAGACTTACATAAGCACTCTTTAGATTGGTAACATAATTTAAATTGTTTTAATATCCTAGTTTATTTATGAGTGTCCTGGTGTGTCGGTACACCGCCTTACCTCCTATTGGTAGTGACACGGGCAACAGTACACTGGCCAATGAGACAGTTCTCTACAGTATGGCATCAACAAAAGTTCAAAATTCAAAAGTGGCACAACAGCATTAATCTAGTCTCACCACTTTGATATGCTAACTAATTACTCAAAACGGTTAAGGTACAAAAATTGTTCTTTGTGGTACAAAACTGTACAATGCTAGTACAAAACTTTTGCATTAAAAAAAGTTCAAAATTCTAAAGTGGAACAACAGAATTTATCTAGAGTCACCACTTTGATATGCTAACTAATTACTAAAAACGGGTAAGATACAAAAGTTTTTCATTGTAGTACAAAATGTTATAAAACTATTACAAAACTTTGGTATGGGAAAAAGTTTAAATTCAAAATTGGTACTACTGGTTAATGGATGTGGGATACCGGTTTGAATGAACAATGCAAGCGTTCTCAGGGTAAGACTGAGCAACGGATGTACTTGTGGTATACTGGCTAAAATGTGCCAACACTTGTCGGTACAGCATCCTTACCTTAAGCGGGGAATATTGATATGGATACGGGTACTATCAAGACTAGTAACCTGGTCTTCTTTAAACTAATTACTAAAATAAATTGTGCAATATTATCCTCGGATGATCTAAGCTACGATGGACAGATGAGGTTATAACTGAAGGGCCCATCTATTGAGGAGCTAACGAGAATATGGACTATTGGAATGAGGGGTGCAAGGAATGCATTCAGAATTAATGTGGTGAGCTTATCTCGGATGTAAACAGTATAATATAACGATGGAAGAGTATTTTGAGCAATTGTATGGTGAAAACGTAAAGTAAATAGTATAAAATAGGGAAAATATATGATAAGGGGAGTAGTTAACAACGATGAGGTGTTGAAAGCTATGAAAATGTTAAAGAATGGACAAGTTGCGGTCGTAGATGGGATCATAGTTGAAATTCTTAAGTTTGGAAACATAGTACTACTTGCCAAATTGTGTGAGATTTTCAATGTGTGTGCTGGGATTTTGACTGTTCCTGATGACTGAAAGAATGTTGTCACTATTCCTTTGTACAAAGGCAAAGGCAGTAGTAATAGTGAATGTAAGAATAATAGGGAAATTAGTTTGTAGATAATTCCAGGCAAAGTTTTTTGGAGAGTTTCAATTGAGAGAGTGTGCGAAGAAACAGCGGACAAGTTTTGGGGTGTGCAATGTGGTTTAATGCAAGGTAGATGTAATATGGACCAGATATTTGCATCGCAACAAGGAATTTAGAAATTTATGGAAATAAGGAAGATTTTTTGTGTGCATTCATTAATCTGGAAAATGCGTACGATTGCGTGAGTAGGAGAATATTATGGAATGTTATGAGAGAGTATGCTGTGAATGGATGAATGCAACTATGGTGGTGTAGGATGGAAATAAACATTGTGTTAGGGTGGAGGGGCCTTAAAGGAATTGTTCTTACATTGAACAGGGAGCTAGACAAGTCTGTGTTATGTCTATTTATTTGTTTAATGTATTCATTGATAAGTGTATGAGTGATGCTTTTGAGGACGTGTTAGGTGTACAAATATAAAACATGAATGTGAGATTTTGTGCTGCTATATGCAGATGCTATCGTATTAATGGCTGAGAATGAAAAGGAATTTCAGAATGCATTAAATCATTTAGATTTGATGAAAAGCAGAATGGATATTCGTATAAATGTATCCAATACTAAGGTGAAAGTTTTTGATAAGGACAGATCAGGAAATGTTTGTCAGCTTAGTATAAATGGAAAACTGTTTGAACACGTGAATGATTTTGTGTATCTGGCCAGAATGTTCTGTAAAAGTTGAGATATAGATGGTGAAATTGACTGATGGGTAAATTCACCTCGTAGAATATTCTGATGTATGTGTATTATTGCAAGGAATTAAATATAATTGAGAGAGGTAAATGTAAATATGGCAGTATTTAAAAGTGTTGACTCCAACATTGTTTTATGGATGTGGAGCGTGGGTTTGTCAGGAGAAACACAAGAGCAAGGTGAATGCAGTTGAATTTGGATATTTAAGAAACGTAAATATAAAAACTTGTCTGGATAAAATCGGTAAACAATGGGTACTAAAGGAGTGTGGTTTGAAAGTGAATCCAATAGGTCAGTCTGAAAGAAGCGTCTTACGTTAGTTTGGAAATATTGAGATGATGAGTGTGGATTGAATGACTAAGAAAACATAAGACGATGAAATTTATGGCTCGAAAGGAAGGGGTAGGCCATATAGGACTTGGCTAAATATTGCTGACGAATGTGTGAAAGCGAGAAACATTAAGAGTTCAAAGAATAAAAGCATATGTATGTATGCCTTGGTCTTGGTGTATGGATGTTGTTGAAGCGAAGGGAGTATGTAAGGTTAGGTAGATAGTTAGTGAGGCTGGATTAAGAAAGGAGTTGTTTTTTATTTGTACATACCGATTTTTTCCTACCTCATAAGGGAACGGCGTGATTAGATATGTGCAGGCCCCGGAATTGTATGGTTGATGCCCTGGGCGTAATTATCTCAAACGCTCACCCCCTCCCCCACTTGTAATTTTACAAGCGTGTACAACTACTATTAACTACGTTTTATATGTGAAAATTCCACAGTAATTAGCTAATTTTTAAGTTATTTTGATTATATTTTATTACTAGAAGCTATATCTAGGTCCATAATATATAAAAACAAAAGGTTTTGTTTGTTGGTTATATAAGTCTTATTTATTTTTGAACATCACTATATAAATTTACATAAACATATATATATAGAAAAAACTTCAAATACCTACCCTACAGGGCTCTCGTACGATGAGCCCTACAGGACATTGTGAACACTTGGAAGTAGTCGATAAGGTGGAATTGATGTAAACCAAATATATTTTAGACACTTTTCTTAATAGCTCGACATCATCATTGTGTTATTTAGCAGAGCGCTGTTTGAAATCGACACCACTTAATTTCCTACTCGTATTTAAAGACTAAAACTTAAGACACACATAGATTTATCATTGAAAAGAGGTTATGTATGAAACACTTGACAGTGAGCGTGGGAATGAAACATCAACATTGAGGGTGAAACCTTATGGCAGACAGACGAGAATTAAAGTATCTAAGGGTCAGTTTGCAAATTACTACACTAGAATGCAAGGATGGCAGGAAATCGACTGTGATTTACACATCTCTCATTTTTACAAGCAGAATAAATTCAACTTAAAAAAAAATTGTAATTCTCCTCTTACAAAATATGGTCCTCTCGTTCGCCTCCTAAAGTCCACCGCCCTGGGCATTTGCCCAGTCTACCCATTTATAAACCGAGGCTTGGATATGAATGTATGTATGTTAATTTCTGATAAATATGATTAAGTCCACAATAAGTTTTGATCAGGGTTGTGGAGTTTGTAGGCTAAACCTTCGACTCCAACTCTGACTCCAAAATTTTACTATTGTCCGACTCAGACTCCTCCATTAATGGCAAATGTATAAACTAATTAGTAGGTAATAAAGAATTTACCTCAGTGAAATTATTTTACTATAGTCAATGCTTGACTTATTAATGTGTATTAAAATTGTATAATACTAAATTCTAAAATGGTAACACAGGACATTTTATCACAAACCCGCGTATTATTAGGCTTCTTAGGTCCATAGAACATAAAATATATATATATATTACAATTTCTAAAAAATAAAACTTTCCTACATTTCTTTTAAAGTAAGTATGAATTTAACTGTGAATTTAATACATTAAAAAAAGGCTTTAACAGAAACAAAGGATATAGGCCTACCTTGAAATTAAAGAATATACAAACTTAAGACTAACATACATAATTCCTAAGCTATCCTCTACTTACATCTACAAAAATGTACAATTAATTTTTTCCTATGAATGTATACACTACTCTACTATGGTAAATGGCTAAGATAAATTTTGTTAATAATAACAAAAACAAGATATTTTTGTGATCAAGATAACATCAAGATAACACCACAAACTATAATTCAATACACTGATACACGCTTATTGCTTTCTATAAATCTACGAAGAATTTGTTCTCAGAAAAAAAATCGCCTCATAATATGTTACATTTAATCAATTATTTCCCTTAATTATAATTTATAAGTTTTTATTTTGAAGTCGAAATCGGAGTTGTACATTTCTATTGACTCCAATTCCACCCAAAATTGCTTACGTCTCCTACTCTGGCTCCACCACTCCGAGTCCTACTCCACAGCCCTGGTTTTGATACCCATCGCGTCCCCATGGTGGCTTCTTAAAACTAAGTATACAACTCTAGTGTCTGGAAAAATTATAGCACGCTATAAGGTCAAACACACCAAAAGTTAATAGATTATTTCTGTATCCGAGCCACGTTCTCTTAAACATATTTATAAATTTATATTGTGGTTCCCCCATTAAGCTGAATGACATTTTCCCACACACAAAATTGAAAGCACTTTTAAATAAAAGTAGGCGCCTATTTAAATTTAAGGTCATTCGACAAAAAAATTATTAAATAGTCTATTTTTAATAATCGTATTATTTATGATAAGCTATAAATAATAAATTAATGATTTCAAATCACTAAAGTTCACGAGCAATGAGGGATCAAACTTGTTATTTTATAATTTTTTAAATATCATTGTTAGCTAAAGAAATTCATGTATGCGGATGGAATCTAGTGTAAATAAAAGTTAATATGAGGTACACACAACACAATATTTATAATATTATTAAAACTTATAGTAATAACATAAATAGTAATATAATAAAGACTAATATTAAGAAATGCTAATAATTTCAATTTCAATTTCAATTTCATTTACTAAAGTGCTGGCCAACAGTCACAAGACCTCTAACAGTCCATCACTGAAACGTAAATAAAATAAAATAAGCAATCATAGATTAGTAAGCTATTAATATTAAAACTAATAATATTTATCTTATAAATCTCACATTAAGTACACCTCATATGATTGTATAGTTGTACTATATTTCAGAGAACAATTCATTTACCTACTCTATAGCGCTAGGAAGCCGAAATATAATTGCAACATTTACAATTTTACGCCACCTATCCCTATATTGAGCTAGTTATACCCAGTCCACCTCATTACACCCTCCCTCTTTCAGCTTCATTCTAATGTTATCCTCCCTATTGCATAAAGGTATTCCCAATGGTCTCTTCCCATTGTGTTTACGAGTATCTACTCTGATCATGGTTCTAGATTCTCACATTAGCAATCCATGTACTTCCCATCGTAAATCTACAAGACTTGACTATCCCAACAATGTCTTGTGATAAGTACAGGATATGTAACTCATCATTATGTAACCTCCTCCACTCCTCAGTAGCCTCATACTTTTTGGGACTAAATATCTTCACCAAGTACATTGTTTTTGAACATCATAGATTTGTTTTCATCATGTAAGCTAAGAAATCACGTTTCACACCCAGAAAAAACTACCGGCTAAGTTATTGTTTTGTATACTATTCTTGAGTTCTACATTCCTTTAAAGTAGGCGAAACGTAAACAACTTACTGACTGAGTAATATCCTGCATTTTCCGAATGTATTCTTTTCCTAATTTTCAATCTATTATTGTTATTGCCAGTTAAAATGTTTCCTAAATATTTATATTCATTAACCGTGTCAAATGATATGTGGTTTGCAGTTATCTCTAAATTATCATCCTTACTCTGTGTACTCAGGCTGATCATATACTTAGTCATTTCAACGTTCACTTCTAAACCTATTTACTTACTTACTAGCCTCTAATAAAATGTTAGCATTTCTTGCAACAGCTTCCTCACTACTAGCCAACAAACCCAAAAGATCTGCGTATCCTAATAGCTGCATTATACCGTTTAATGTCAAGCCTTACCTACTCTCTTGCATTACCCTAATAACATATTCTAAGGCTTGATTAAAAAGTAATGGGTAAAGTGTATCTTCTCTTTCCAACTCATTATATATCCCGAAAAAAACTGGTAAGTTGCATATAACTCGTACCCAGTCAAGCACAAACTCAATTAGCTTGACAAGTATTTTGGTATTCCCAATTTAAATAAAATTTCATATAATTTATTTGATCTACTCTAATTTTTCTACCTTAACAAAGGTACGCAAAAATCATAAATTAGCAAGTTTGATCCCTTTAAATTTGTGAAATGTAATGATATGAATTCATTCCATCGCTATTTATTGCTTATAATTACACACATATTTATAATGTGCAGTAATTTTTTTTATTATTGAATAAATTTAACAAATCTTTCTCTTGAAAACATTTTTCTAGATTTAGTAAAAATACGATATAATCTAAGCTCTAACGTCAACACATCTTAACCGCACATGTGAGTATGCGAACGTAATTGTTAGTCTCGCCATGTTTAGTTTGCCAGTGATGGGTAGGACAGGGCCTTGAATCCTGAACATGTATCCCGGGATAACTTGTTTATAGATGGCTTACCACATTTCCTCCACACAAAGAGGGTTACTTTTAATCTAATTTCTACCTTTCTCATCCTCACCTCATTAGTGTAAGTATGCAGATATACCATACACGTAGTCCTGTACACACAAATGAAACAGATATATCGTTGACTTTAAAAAAAACTGTATTATAAACTAGGTATGTTCTGCATATACCTTATTTATAAGCTTGAAAATGATCTAATTAAATGGAGACAAGGAAAAATGTATCTTTATTAAACATAAGACATTGACATATGAGCAATTATACTTGAAGAGTCATGGTATTATTTATTATCAAACCACTTAAACGATGAAAATAATTTTATTTTACTTGTCTAGCCTTGATTTTATTTTTTA
This sequence comes from Timema douglasi, assembly GCA_901482245.1. Lineage (NCBI taxonomy): Eukaryota > Metazoa > Arthropoda > Insecta > Phasmatodea > Timematidae > Timema > Timema douglasi. The sequence continues at coordinate 565,962 of CABEEJ010000004.1, read as the reverse complement.
ATAGTCTTTGACACTAGAAATGTTGGAATAAAACCGTATAATAATTATGTGACCGTCAAACCGTTTAATTATAATGGGTATCAAATGGCATGCGATCTATTTAAAGTGAAGTTTTGTTACTTGAGATAGATTTATAACTTAACTTGATGAAGTGCCTGGCTTTGCCATAGAGAAATGTTTTAGTTTAATTACTGTATGTGGAAAGTAACTTTAAAGTTAGTGCCTTTAGGCTCTGCATTGTCCAAACCCTTTTTGCTTCACGCCTGTTTTTTTATTAACTAAAATTAATCTGATAAAAAAAATTAAAATTACAGCTTCGGGGTACAAACGTTCGTGCACAGAGACTACTAGATTTCAAATTCCAGCCTTCTGCGTGAGGTAGATATCGCACAGTGTTTACGAGAGGGACATATTTTCATTTTTCATTTATTTGAATTACCGTATTTAACGTGCACTTTCCGAACAAATTGATTATTTAAACACGTGACTTATAAACTAACTTATATATAAAACACACATAGCATCCAGCCCCCCAGTAAGTTCATCATTGTGAAAAGGTATACTTACATTTCAACAACAATAAATGTTTTGGACATGGCAAGAATCAAACCCAAGACCCTTATCTCAGTATACATACATGCTACCGATTGAGCAAAGATAAACTTACATTTCAACAACGATAAATGTTTTGGGCATGCCAAGAATCAAACCCAAGACCCTTAGCTTAGTAAACAGACACGCTACCGACGGAGCTAAAGTTTTGGGCTGATAAATGGCTGTTTATTAGAAAGTAAAAAGGGAAATAAACCAAATAGCTACAGTGACGAAATGGCGTCAGCCTGTACTCGTGCATAACAACTGAGAGGTCGCCGTCTGTTGGCGAAGAAAGTGCCAACATCTGCGAAAATAGGGTTCCATGGGGTCAGCATAACAAACCCTCTTGACCACTAATCTCAGCTTTCTAAGCCAGAGCTGCTATCTGTTCATTCAAGTAGCCAACCATTTGTCCTCATGAGGCTAAGCTGACCCCGTTTCAGAACCACCCCTCCACAGAAAATAAAGAAGCACCGTAGATTGAAGAGGGGACCACTGTACATGTAGCCAGTAACTATGGTCACTAGACCAAAGGCATAGTCTGAAACAATTAAAAAAGTAAAATAGAACGCAATTATGTCAAGCTAGCTTCTCTAAATCAACTAGCTAGTATCGTTTCTAGCTGTCAGATCCTATGAAAATTGGACTAGAACTGTAGGTAGTTTTTCCTTAATGGTTTCCCTTCCTCCCTCTACTCATGTGTGGGTATTTCTCATACATTCCACCTTCCTCATCCCCACCCATTATTATAATAATATGCGTGTAGTGGGCAGTAAGAAACGGCGGACTTGAACACAGAGGGATATATGTGTATAATGTACAGTGCGTCACTTCATTTCCTCTCAATCTCTTTTAACATCTTCTCCTTATATCATATCTCTACACTCTTTATCTACTCCTCTTTTATTCTTTCTATCGCAACGACTGTTTCGAATGTAAGCCACGGTTCGCTGTGAATGTCTTGCAGTGCGTGCTTTGTCACGAATGCGCCCACAATTCGCAACGAACTGTCACTCACAGCAAGTAATAATGAATGTCCTCGCTGACAGTGTGTGTCGTCCAGTACACTTCTCTTGGGATCCAGACCAGTAAACCGTGGAAAAATGCAGTAAACGCCACGAGAAGGAATTCAAACAATTACCCAAGACTTGATATACATTTACTTAGCACCGCGTCTGACTGCCCGAATGAGTTGTACAATTAAGTACTAATTACGCTAGTGGGTTAGGAATTGGAAAGGTTGAATATAGAGGAAGTGAACCCGCAGTTGCGTGGAGGTAGAGTGGAAAACTATTTAGGAAAAACCACCCACAGCTCACCCGAGCGAGATTTGAACCTTTATCTCTCCGTCCTCAGAAGTCTAGCTCAACATGAAACTAGCGCTTTAGCTAACTACGCCACAGAGGAAGATTCACAAGACTTGATCATTGCTGAAATTAGAAGTTCTCACAAAGGGTCCCATCTACAGCAGCGCTAAGACCCGTATTGTAGACGTCCAGAAATCCCACGCTATTTAAAAAGTGATTTGTTGAGTTAAAGAATGATTTTCACCAAAATGAAGGTAGACAGCATTAACATGTCCAAGTGAGAATTGCTTTTAATTTTAAAATCTGTAATTTAAAATATACATTCAAGAGGGTAAAATTAGCTAATTTCTACGACGTTTCCACGAAATGTTTCAGTTCTGAGAGCAAATTAAGTGATTAGACAAAAATGGTTCCAAAGTTTCTCAAATTGGCTTCGGTGGCCGTATGGTCTAACGCGCTAATCTCGCAGTAAATGAGAATGCGGATGACGGGGGGATCAAGATTCGAATCTCGGTTGAGTGTACTGAGGGCGTGTGGGGTTCTAAAATGGTTTTACACTTTCACTCCACACAAATGAGGGCAAACTTCCTCTTAATATAACCTTCTTAATCCTTAACACATTAGTGGAATTAGTTCACAAGCGTACAGCATGAACGGGTAGTGAGATGCGATGCTAAAAAATGTTCATCAGGGAAATGTAATCTTTTAACAGGGTCACAATAGAACATTTTTAAGATGAATGAGAATTTTTTTAGTAGTTTTTGAAGCTCTAGAACTGCAATGGGAAGAGACATTTGTTCAAGAAAGTGGATCCCTTAACAAAGTGGTGTGAATTAAAACCACTTGGAAAACCGTGGTTTCTTGAAAAGTTGTTTTAGGAAACATGACTTTGTTCATTACAATGTTTCGACTTTCATTAAATCACCTATTATTTTTATCGAGGCCTTGTACATTTAACAACATGGTTATTGGACTAATATAGGGGGTAAAGGTTAGAAGAGGTTTTTTTTAGAAAACTCACCCCTTTAAACATATTTTAGAGAAAATGGAAAAACCAAATCAAAAAAATATTATGCGGCAGAATATCCTTTTTTCAACCAGTTGAGATTTGAGTCACTAACATTAATAAGGAATTTTGAATAGGGGTGGGGTTGAAGAGATTTTCTTTTCAAGTTTAAAAAAAGGCCCAGGGGGATCTTTCATAAAATATTTTGTTCATATGTATTTAAAAAACGTATTTTTGAAAAGTTGATTAAGGAGGGTAGGTGGTCAGGGTGCATTATTTATCAGTATTTTTATCAAGTATAGTAAAGCAACTGAATATATAAATAACTCTGAATGCCAGGCCTCCACCGTGGTTCGGATTCCACGTTAAACTGTAGGTCCTCCATTTCATCTCACAATCCCCCTACCATTACACATTAGCGTAAGTGCGTATAACCCGAACGGGTAGTAAGACGCGGTGCTAATAATAATAATAATAATATCAATAATAATAATAATAACAACTCTGAAGTCTGTGCTGTTGATACACGGTCAAATACTTCAGTCCCATCGTGTTCTGTTATCTATTGATAGGTGTGTCGTGGTTAGATTCCCAGTCATGTGTATTGAAACGTTTGTTTTTTAATGGTTCTCCATTTTCCTCCACACTAATGTGTTTATACTAACTCACTCATCCCCATTTGAAAAAACATAATTGTAAGCTAGTGATTCATTGGTGTATGTAAGTACTCAGTAATGAGTATATATCAGGGTCTTGATACACAAGTTGACACACATTTTTATAGGTAATTAAATATTAAAAGTATGTTGTTAAATTTAGTTAGTTTTATCTCTCCAGTAGTTCCGCAAATACGTCTGGGGATGGTGAGGTGGGTGGTTGAAATCTAGAAACCATGAGTACTCCTCACCCAAAAGGCGACTCCCTAGCCACAGCGGTTCAGGATATACATAAAGCGGGTTGAGGGGGAGTGAGGCTGGTATTCTAGGCTAAGTGGTATAAGTGATTTTTATTTTGCCTATTTGTTAACTGAAAGTCTGAGTTAATCTCAAACTAAATTTAAGCTCAAATTTTGATGTGTTTTTGAGTGAAAGAGAAAAGTAGGTTTGAAGCACACGACACCAATGACAATGTGTTTAATTCACCCTAAAGTAGTAGATATGCGGTTAGAGCAGGCGAACAGTAAGACGCGGTGCACTTATGAAACAAATGTTTCTTAAACCCTTAACAATTTACATTCCATTTCCCCAGAAATGTAATACATAAACAAATTGTCAACTCTTTTTGTGTGTGCATCACGTCTTACTACAGGGGGAGCACATATTCACACAGATAGGTTTGGGGTGGAAAAAATAGTATTTAGACGATATACAGGTGTTTCAGGAGGAAGGTTCATTATTCGGGGAAGTAATAGTATCGGTAATTATAAGAAAAAAGTTTATATGCACGTGTGTGATATTCCAAAACAGTTTCCGAGATAGCGCTATTTGAATGTAGAATATTTTGAGTTTGGCACGCAATATTGTCCTTCCTTTCTGCAGTGACGCACCACCTTCTGAATCATGTGCATTGGTGGGAAGTGTCAGTTGGCTGTTGTGATTGTTGATAGTGACATTTTAGAATGCTACACATTTTCTGCAAATATGCTGTATGTTTACGCTTTCTGTCGTGCTCCTACTACTGTTGAAGAATACCGTCAACGGTTTCCTATACGTGAGATTCCGGAAAACACTCTATGATCCAGAGTTGAAAATGTTTAGCAATTTTAACAATACTTCTTTATCGTCACTATAAACACATCGAAACAGCCAAGTGGCGCTTCACACCGATGCACATGATCCAGGCATCGTGAGGCCAGGATTCCAATCCAGATCTACAAATTTGTGTCAAACAAGACCAGACTAGGTTGATGCCATATCACGTGAACATCGATGTGAGATATCATGAACTAAACAATTGTTAAATAATTCACTCGAAGATCATAGCAAGAGTAAAACCCGAGCGGTTAGTAAGGAATAAGCGCTGTTAAAAAGGGGGGAGGGGATTAAAGGATAATAACGTGTTAGGGCGTGTGGAGTTTAGAGAAAGTAATAATCAGAGTTAATTGTCGCCGCATACCATGACATTCTTTAATACACCGTGTAACTGTACAGACTAGTTTAAAAAAAATGTACCCTTTTGATAATTTCAACTTTTTTATTTTTACTTCTTTTTTTTTTCAAATGTCAAGGACGCAGTTTTAATTTGAAATATAGAACAAGCTTCGCTATATCATTAAGAGAAAAGGAAATTGGAAGGGAAAAACAAACTATTATTACACGCACGGTGTCTAGTCTTAAAGAACAGGACAAAATTGCTTGCAGCGTTAACAAAAGTAAATTAATATCACTCACTGTATATCACGAAGGTTTGGCTGGACGATTGGTCTAGTAGTAATCATTCTCGTCTACTAATATAAAGGTCCTGGGTTCGATTTCTAAGGTGTTTTTTTTTACTGAAGCGAAATTGTTACTATGGATGCCATGGTCAGATTAATTAGACTTAACTTAGGTTTAATACCTCTACTGGCACCTTATAATCATCATCACTATCATCACATATCACTGGGACGAAGTAACAGCACCTACATGGTGGCTCAATTTCAGAAGACGGTAACGTATCCGCCACAGTCAGAAGAAGATTAGGAATGTTTATCTGACAAACCCTAGTGGTAAGCTTATACGCTAAAAAAACACAGAAAAAAAACAAAGGCTTACATCTGGAATACAATATTTTGTCCAGCAAGTGGTAGTTAGATATACTTATTTTATAATATATTATGTATAGCATAAACATATCAAATCTTAGGAGTTAGTCAATAACTATAATAAATGTAGTTAGATTTTTTTATTGCTACAAAGAAAACAAATGGTATGGAACTCCGCACGAACTTTCTCGCTCTATTTTTTAGAAATGGAGATATTTAATCTAAATTTGTAATATAATATACACTAGAAAACTCGAGAACAAATAGCACTAGACATACGTAAAACATGTTTTATTCATGGTTTTAAATTTTATAAATTTATTTTTAAAGAATTAATGTCTTCATTTGTATGTTTGAATCAATACAAAATATCGATATTGGGTCCCCAAGGGTCAAAAACACTTATTATTAAAATGTTGACATCGGTTAAAATTTTCGTCATTTTATTAGGGGATATCTTATGGTTATTGGATTGCTATTAAATTTCTCTTTTATAAATTTGACCAATTAAATAGGTAATTATTGACTATTGAGTCTAAAATGAGAGAGAGAGAATCGTTTTAGACGATTTTGAGAAAATCGAATTTTTCTCTTTTCACCCTTCAATAAACTGTTTTTAATTTTAGGGTTGGTCATACGGCGTTTCAAAAACCAATTTTTAGGGTTAAGGGGGTCATGAAACGTCGACTTCCATCAACATGATTTATTAGGAGTTGCACATCTATGGTTATTGCATTGCTATTAAATTCCTAATTTATAAATTTTGACCAATAAATAGGAAAATATCAACTTTTGAATCTAAAATAATAGAGATAGATCATTGTTGTACAAACATTTATCCTAAGAGATTGAAAAAAGGAGAACATACACTTTTTGAGAGACTTGCTCATTTCTTACTCTATGTCACTAGAGAATTATTGTGCTAAAACTTAAGAAGTATCTCTTTACAACTAAAGTTCACAAAATTGTATTAATATATTTGCCAATATCTCAAAACCTGTTGGTTTTATAAAGGTATATTTCATATGAAAGTTTTTTATTTTTAATAGTACTACACTTTTGTAATGCTAAGTTATTTAGTATCAAATAGTTGCGGAGATACGGAAATTTCCACTTCTGTCAATACCCTAAAAGTTATTTTTACGGGAAAATGAAAATAGTCAGTTTATTTTGAATCTTAATCAATGCGTGGATACGAATTTTAATAAAAATAATTATGACCGATTTTGAGAAAATCGTTTCTTTCTCTTTTCGCCCTTTATTAAAATACCATTAATTTTAAGTTTAAACAGACACAGAGAAAGACGGCATTTCAAAGAGCACATTTTAGGGTTCGGGGTGTCATGAGATGTCAACATCCATCAACATTTCAGGTTAGATTTTTATTACGGTCACGATACTTTACCTTTAGTGTTCGAAAAGTTCAAAAATATATAAATTTGCTTATAGCTTCAAAGTTATTGGTTTTATAAAAATTTGTTGCTAAAAAAATATTTGTTTTATAAATGGATCTACATACAATGATAAGTGATTTTATATCACAAATAGTTTGGAGATGTGATAAAAAGTGAGACTTTACGCATCAGACCGGAGCCCCTAAAGTCCTTTTGCCGAAATATTTAGAGTAGCAATTTTGTTTAGAATATTTATAAATTTTTCGAAATTAAATTTAATCAAAATAGTTAGAGCCGATTTTGATAAAATTGACTTTTTTCTTTTTTTGCCCTTCAGTAAACTACCCTTAATTTTAGGGTTAGAAATCCATTACCAAAAAGCCCCCTATGATATCAAAATACCAAGTTTTAGCCTTATTGGTAAAATGGTTTAGGTTCTAGTCGGAGGTACAGACATAGAGATACGGAAATTAAAAAAAAACTTTTTCAGATTCGGGGAAGGGTGGGAGGGGTATGAAATGTTGATACTCAACAAAATCTTGAGTTCGAATTTTTTGACGATCATAATATTTTCTCTACCTGTAAGACATCAAGAAAGTAAAAATGGAGAAATAATAGGTTTGTTACAATTAATTGTGTGTGAATAACGAAGCTTGATAAAGCGAAATTATCTTTTAGTACGGATACAACCGCTTCCGGTATTGTATTTGCAAATTTAAAAATAAAATATATCTGGACACGGGAATTGAACCCAGGACTCTTAGCCTTGCATGAAGATATCTGTTTAACTCAGTGGTGTAGCAATGGCATGCTAAGCCAAATGTTCTGGGTTCGATCTCCATCTACAAGTATAATTTTTTTTTTTAATTTACAAATATGAGATCTGATGCATCCATATCAGTAGGCCTAATAAAATATCATTTTGGTCTCACAAACTTTGCTTGTCATGTACAGTAATTATTAATAGTACAAACGTATGCTATCTCCATGTCATTCGCTTTCATGCACAATTCCATTAGTAACATTGGCATCATTAATCCAATCCCAAGTCGCTAGTTGCTGTGGCATCAATGAAAGTTCAACAGGTAGCCGATGTTTCCCATACGTCCGTCACAGACCCTGCCTTAGACTATGAGTGAAGAATGACCCCTAGTACGGGACGAATTCTGGATAGCTCAGTGAAAGAGGATTGGCACGCTAAGCCGGGTGTCCTATGTTTGATTCCCATTTTAAGTCGTAATTTTATAAAATCTACGAATCAAAAAAAGAAATGTGTTCATATGAATTAGGCCTTCATATTTGTGTAGATGTATTTACTTCAATAACTTAATGTGTAGTCTTTATGGAATACGTTATATTTTAAATGCATAATTTGCTTACCACGGCTCGATCCGGTTCAAATATTCTTTCCAAAAAGGCTCATTTACAATATTAAATTCATTTTAAAATAAAATCACCCGAACCAGTGGGTATATTAGGGTTTAACGGTAGTGGGTATGTCAGGGGTTGAATACCGGTTGGGTGTACTGAGTTTGACTTTCTTTTTCTAGCACCGAATCTTATTACCTGTTCAGGTTATACATATATGTACTAATTACGTTAATGAGTTAAATATGATGAAGATTTAATTTAGAGGAAGCGTAACCTCATTTGCATGGAGAAAGAGTAAAAAACAATTTTGGAAAAAACACTCTCATTACACCCGACCGGGATTTGAACCCTGATCTTCTTATCACCGGAAGTCTAGCTTAACACAAGAGTGATGCCTTAGAACATGCGGCCACAAAAACATGTAGAGGTTTACTTATTAAATGGTTTCACTTTCACTCTATGCAAATAAAGGTAGGCCTACATTTACTAAAAATTATATAATAATCATACCTACCCAATTAGCGCGTGTGCGCACATGTACTGTACATGCACGTACGCACACACACACACACACACACACACACACACGCGTGCACACGCACATAGCTTAAACGTAGAAACAAAGTGCGGTAACCTAAATTATTTATTAAATGAAAGCAAAATTCATATGAGTGAAATATTTGTATCGTATTTAAAAAAACAAGAACATTACCAAATTACGCCATTTCACTCATCCTGATATCGGAGTCATCAAGTAAAGAAGGCAGACAACCGAAACTCAATGCTATTTCTTGCTAGGGACTAATTATTGTGTTGTCGTTTCCCATATTAATCAGTCCATACAGATCAAAACGAATCAAACATTAACAACCACTATACTCAAAAGTCTCACATCCTTCATAGTGACTGCATGATTTGTTTGATAGTGGTTTTTTTTCTTATGGTATTTTTTAGTTCTTATCTTATTAGTTATAGTAATTATTATAATGATGAAAATCATCTACAATAATTATATAAATATACTATATTAAAATTAATTAAATGTCAGTTCCAAAGTAAGTAGAACACGTAAAAAAAAAGTAGTCTTTTGGCAAATAGAAAAAACCTGTTTTCCCCCGTATCACACTAACCGTTTGGTTTGTAGACAAGTGCTAATTTCTAAGGTATGAGGTAGGTGCAGTGGTCACCAAATAGCGGACCACAGATACATTTTTAAGGACCTTGGTGAGATAACGATAAACAGAGAAATGTTGCTATTTAGGTGGTGGAAGGAAGTAGACACGGAAGGCCAGCAATAATAAATAAGTAAATTAACTTAAGGGAAAGAAAATCCTGTTTTTGAATTAGGGTTTGAGCTTATGTCACTGTTAAAGTTTTGACGGACCACAGAACGATGTCGAGTTTTTAAAACGGACCTTCATCGAAAATAATTGGGGACCCCTGATATAGAGTAAAGGTATTTGCATTTACGTGGTTGGATTGCGAGAGATGAGTATAGAAAATACACCCTGACCTCTTTATCGCTAGTAACCCAGACTTGACCAAGCCCCTATTCACGAGATATCGCGTTTTGTACTAGAGTCTATCTTACTCAGGTCTAAAACGTCAAAGAATTATTTTTTATACTCCTGAATAAAAATAAGTCACATTCGAGATGAGAGAGCGATAAAATTAACTTTTACAATGACCTATTGCATTCCCTTTCAAGCTGCACTCCTTTAGCACCCATTAATTACTGGCTCTGTCCATACGAGTTTTTCCATATTTATTTCTTATATATCTAATTCCAACTGCATTCATCTTGCTCTTGTGTTTCTCTTGAAAAACCACCCACGCTCCACACACATAAAACAATTTCGGCGTCAACACACTTTTATATACAGCCATCTTTGCCTCTACTATTTGCTTCTTTGCAATAGTCCACATACATCCGACTACTCTAAGAGATTTAACCATCTATTCTTCCATTTTGACAGCATTCTACACAGCTTCACAAAATTATTCCCTTGTTCTAAAAGTTTTTCATTTATAGTAAACTGACAATCATTTGCTGATCCGTCCTTATTATCACTATGAACTAATAATTAATTTTTACTTACCCGGTAGGCTGCTTGACAAGAAAATATTTTTCTTTGGACTGTACATCTGCCTACTACAGGAAATCAGTTAATAGGGTCACGATGGCATCTCAATGGTATATTTTATTAATTTGTGTTGTAAATAAGTTGTCATTAGAACATTTATTTGATCTAAAGAGTATGCTTAGTGATTAATCGTTACTATGAAAAGCACATTAACTATCGTAATTTCATTTATGTGGATTGATTACTAAAATTGTATATCTTTTTGTTATTGAATTGTAAATTAATGTAATGATCCACGTACCATATTTATAAAAAATCTTTCTATGTTTTACTTTTCAAGGGGTGGACCCCGTCGAGACATAGGCCTAATTCTTGAGTTCAATTAATGTGTTTTGGACTTATAATATTTGGGGACTATCAAACGGAAAACTAGATGATTGTAAAGCACTAGAGATGCTAAATAATTTACTCAGGAAAACGCCTCTAGAACTTGATATCCATACCACGTATCTATCAGTGCAGATAGTAAAAAATAGTCGTACCTTTATATTTTTTTACATGAGTGATTTTAAACCCTAGACACGCTTACCTATAGGGATACATGACGTATTTATTAGAGGTAAGTGCAAATTATTTACTAATAAGATTTCATGTTTATATATTATTAAGACGGTGGATTAATTTTTCTACCAATTTAACTTAATTTTAGACTGTGCACAACATTTCTTTAGCCATCATTAGAAATATATTCTATGCATTTTCATTTAAATTTAAATTTGGTATTTTTTAAATTTTTGTTGTTGTTGTTATTATGCATGAGCTGCTCTAATTTATTCTAACTGATATAATAAATAATACATTTGTGAAAGTTTCAGTTAGCTAAAATAAGTTGATGTTTTTTTTAAAGTAACATGCAAAATATAACATAGTTACTAAATAATGATTATAATCAAAATAACACACTTCCTTCCAAAATTATGGAAGTTTAAAAGAACTCTAGTACAAATAAAAAGAAGAGCTAAAACAAATAATTAGTTAAAATAACTTAAGCTCTTGGGAACAGTCAAAGAGGTTTGCCAATGATGATGAGATTGTGGTAGAAATTATTGTCATTGTTTACTGAGGCGACTTTTCTTATGTGTTTTTTAATCTTATTTTCGTCGCTAATGCGAGAATAACTCCGATAAATAGCCTTCCTCACCCCAATTCCACTAGTAGCAAGATGCGCAACATGGAATTAAGTAAATTATTATTATTATTATTATTATTAGCACCGCGTTTTACTACCCGTTTGGGTTATACGCACTTAAGCTAATGTTTAATAGTAGGGTGATTGTGAGATGAAATGGAGGACCTACAGTTTAACGTGAAATCCGAACCACGGTGGAGGCCTGGCATTCCTCACATTCACGAGATGTCTTGTCAAAGGTGAAGGAAGGGTTTGGTAATCAGATAAATCTTTGCCGGGACCGAGGATTGAACCCCGGCCGCCAGCATAGAAGTCTGACACCTTACCCCTAGACCACCAGGTCACCAATTAAGTAAACAAAACTTGTTAAAAAAAAACTCGTCCCCCACATCTTACTATCCAGCTGTGCTAAACACATATTTACGCTACTGAAATAGAGACGAGAAAGGTGGAATTTAGAAAAAATACACCCGCATATAAGTAGAGGGAGAATGATAAACTATTTATAAAAAAACTTACAATACATGACCAGGTTTCTAACCAAGACGTCTATCTGCATCACCACTAGTTGCAGACCTTGGTGATCTTGGGGTAAAGTGCTTACCTCAGGACCCGATTTTCGTGGGTTCAAACTCAGCCGAGGTCTACGGAATTTTCTTGAGCGACTGTAGCACAACTTCCTTCAGAGGGGAAGTAAAGCGGTCGGTCCCATGTCGATTGTAACATAAAAAATAACCCTTGAAGGTATGTGGATATACATTTCCAGGCAGAACTGATAGACATTCTCATGTACTGATATAATCAGTGGTTTTAGAAAGTACACGTTAAATATCCCCAATAAAAATTAATGAAATTAAAATACATCACCATTAAACAAGTAGCAAATGAGACTGACACTTTTGACCAATGTGGGCGATGATCCTAAAGCTGATCACAAACCAAACGCGCGTATGTAGTGATAGGTGTATTTGTGTTTTGCAAATTTTTGTTAAGATCAGACAATCAATTTGACTTACAAGAATACAGACAGAAAAGTTTGATACATTCGTTTTTTATTTTAAATCAGATAGGAAAACATTACATATTTGATTTCAAATACATGACACGTATTTATTTATTTTAAAAATCCAGTAGTAGGTTCCCAGAGATCAAAAATTTTATGTTGAGATGCTGAAACCCACAATGTTGGGCACGTGAACACAATGTCAAGCTCATATGATCTGATTTGTTGGTAAAATGGAAGTTGTGGTTCTAGTCCCGGTTGAGTATACTTTGAGGTGGTTGGAGGTGTTCCAACACTTCCTCTATATGGATACATATATAATGAATTCTACCTTACCCATCCAAACTCCATTAGAGTGGTTAGAATATGTACTACCCAAACGGGTAATAAGGCTATGTACTAAAATATATAAGATTACGTGTATTTTTTCTCCGCCACGTCTTAACAGGTTACCCATTCAGGCTATACACTTAGATTAATTAAGCTAATGCTTATAGAATAAGTACTCGCTTTTCTCGATGGGGGCTCCACCCCTAAACCCACGGTGAGTTTTCTTTTCAAGTGGGTGTAAAATAATGTAATTCCAGAGCCGTTTTTTTTTAGGTCCTACCGTTTAGCCACAAGAGACTTTCAAAGAAAGGTCCGCACCGACTTTAAAGTTGCTCCACCATTTTGAATTTTTTTTCGGGTTTAAAACGTTTAACTTTTTGGAATTTTCCCTTCGGTTACAGGTTAAAAGCTATCAGTTAGCCAAATTTTAAGTTTCTAGCTCATCTGGAAGTGGGTAAACATTAATGTCAGTGAGTGAGTCAGCCATGTGGTTTTATAGTAGTATAATAATAATAAGGAAGGTGGAGTATAAGAAGAAATATATCCATATTTGCATGGAGGTAAAGTTGGAAACCATTTAGGAAACAACACCCTCAATACGCCCAATTAACTCCGATCTTTCTCTCTCTCTCTCTCTCTCTCTGACCACATCAATCCAGTCTAGCACGATAGTGACGCGTCTCACCATGTGGGTATGTGTATGTAAACATAAAGGTGTTAATTTATTTATTGTATAATATTATATTCCAGTTAATTACTTTTTAAATAATGTTAAAATGTCTCATGAACGGTGATAAAATTGCACCTAGTGTGTATTTAAAGTATTGAAAAAAAGTATAAATGTATACATTTTAATGCTTGGTACCTCAATGGCAACCCCACTGAAGGCTTGCGTCATTGGTTATTTGGATTGTATGAGGAAAATGTCCTTCCGGTGAAATACTCAGTAGATTAATTCAAGTTTTCAGACCACTGAACTAGTCAAAGAAAAGGAGAGTTCAAGGGAACTGCATTGAACTCCTCCTTTAAAACTTTCTTTCCCTCGAATGTTACGCAACTTGAATCTCAATAGTATTCACATGTGTGAATTCTCTTCCCAGGCTACCTCAACATGCTGTGTGTGCTCAACGTTTGTGTCGTACCTACGTGCTGTAATGCTCTCTTTATGACGTCATCTAACTGTACTTTCTTCGCCTTCTTTTCAGTAAGAAGTTGTTTTGTAGCCTGCCAGGGTCGCACAGAAATATGTAGAGATAGGGGGACAGTACCCTGAGAAGGTCAACCACTAATAGGCGTGACCTTGAAGTCAAGGTCAGTATACAGGCTGTGAACTTTGGTTTGTACAGCTGAGTTAAGCCTAATATACATAAGCCATAAACTCCGTATCCTAATGGTCCTTAGCTCCTTAATGATACTTAGATATTTTAATCACGTCTACGCATTCCTTATACTTAATCACGTGATCATGTTGACCAGTGGGAGGGTCAGAAAATGCATTTAATAAAACTCTTTGAAAAAAAATCGTATACATCAAGGAACAAGCAGATGATACCTCAGAAAATCAATTATTTAATACAAAGAAAACTAAAACACTTTTTTTTTTTCAAAAAATTCCAGAATATACTTGAAATGTAGGTAAAGTGTAGTCACAATAATAGATTTAAAACGTAAGTTTTAACTTTAAAACATATATTATTATTATTAGTAGTAGTAGTAGTAGTAGTAGTACCGCGTCTTACTACCCGTTCAGGTTATACGCACGTTAATGTGTAAGGATAGGGTGATTGTAAGATTAAATGGTGGACCTACAGTTTAACGTGGAATCCAAACCACGGTGTAGGCCGGGCATTCCCTACATTCACAAGCTGTGATTAATACATGTCTTGTCAGAGGTGAAGAAAGGGTTTGTCAATCAGTTAAATCTGTGCCGGACCGAGGACTGAANCCCGAGGCCCGAACCCCGGCCCCCCCCCCCCCCAGCACAGAAGTCCGACACCTTACCCCTGAACCACCAGGTCACCTTTAAACTTATACATAGTCTGCATAACTTCTTTAGCCTTATAATGCAGAATACACCATGTGTACCAGTTTGCTGAATGTAAATAAAGCTAATTATTGTCCTTTTAATGTTATTTTTGTGGATCCTAAACGTATAATATATATTATAAGTGCATATTCATATATCTATATACATGTTTGGGCTGTGCGGGATCCCGAACTTCGGGCAAAAATTCGAGAAATTGGTTGTCCCCAAAACTCTCTCGTGGAAATGATATGAAAATAATTACAGCTAAGAACCATCTATAAAAGTCACGTTTGTATTAAATTTTCATTAAAAATAATGATTTATTAAATTTAAATTAACCTTATCTTCCGTTAAGTAAATTAATACCCAAAACTTTATGCACTGTTATTTTATAACTGTCTCAGTGGGGTAGTTAGCTTGATCGCTAGTTTCGTGTTGAGCTAGACTGCCGAGGACGGGGAGATCAAGGTTCAAATCTTGTTCGGGTGAACTGGGGGTGGTTTTTTCCTAAATTTTTTCTCCCCTGCCTCCCCGCAGATTCAACCCACCAAATTCCTAACCCATGAGCGTAATTAGGAAAAAGTAACAAAATAGACTTACACGGCAGGAAAACAAATGTTTGGCGCAAAGTAATTATAAAAGTGACATCAAATTATGCACGGAATACACCTTCACCACACTTATTTGTATAAATACACGTCTATTACGTAAAAGTAATTATTTTTAAGGGCATCCATTGGCTTTTGTATCATGAATAGTAATAGTTGGATAAACTATTATACTTGGAGTCCAGCTGTGCTTTTTGTGAGAGATATCGTAACTAAAACGTGAGAGGTAGCCAAGGACACTGGCTCAGTTGAGAAATGTTTTTGTTATTCTTACGTACAAGAATATGGCTCGCTTTTATTCATTCAGATTGGTTTGAATATCTTGATGATTAAGTGTGTAAGTAGTTGTTAAAATAAATTCACGCCATGGGCTTTTATTTAATAACTTCCTTTAGTCAATTTCAAAATCTATTTATATTTATACAAAAAATATTTGATTAAAAATCACATTATTATTATTTTGTTTCTATTTTAAAAACTTACAATTTAAAAATAATGAATATAAATTTTTTGAGTGCACATATTTTGTTCCTTTAGAATTTTTACAAGATTTCAAAACCAACCTAATTAGAGTTTTGTACCTTTACCTGACAATTTTCAATTTTTTTTTGACATCCACCCATACATTTAATTTAATTGAAACTAAAACTTGTGATCCCTTTCTACTCATATTGCCATAAGCTTTTAATCTTTTCATCGAATTATTTTTATTTTTTATTGGATTGAATGGAAAGACTAAGCTTAGAATAAAATTATTATGAATCTGAAAAATAATCATAAGCCCAAACTGGAAGATTATAAAAATTAGTTTCTCGTCTTGTTACCACGGGAAATTAAGGAAATTGTTATTTCCCACCCGAAAATTTCCCGAAGTCAAAATATAATTCCCGCACAGGCCTAATAAATATATATTTGCATTAAGAATATAATCCTATGATAAGATTATGGACATAGATTTGAAAGAAAAATTATTTTGAAATCTGCATGTGCTACAACTGATATTATGTTTCGTATTCATTTCCATAGCATTGGAACTTCCCCTGCCATTAGTGCCTTAAATTCGACTAAAACAATCTGTTAAGATTTTAAAATCATAAATGTATTGTGCATTTAATTAAAACCCCTTCCACCAAACATTTTTTTAAATATTTTGTTTTCTTTAGTTTATGAATCTGTACTAAAATAACGCCGAAGACTAAAAAGTTCTCTACAACCAAATTACGTACAGTACAAGCTTATATGTTAAATACTTGTTTTTCCGATAGTCAGCATGAGATAAGCTCACACGATAGTTTTAAACATGTACTGAATTAAGTATTGAACTGTGTACGAAAACCTCACTGGTTTATACAGGACATAACAACATACAGTACATTCTGGACCAAGCTATTCGGTAGCATGTACCGAGCTACAGTAGATTATAGTTCGCAAGCTTTGGTTGGATCTATTTCACCGTCTCAATATTTTACAGCAGAAAGAGCCATTTTTTCAAACCCTTAAGAAAACTATAACTAGGATCAGTGGTAGCATGGTTCAGGGCAGTGGCTCCCAACCATTTCGCACGACACCCCCTTTAATCATCAATTTCCCCTCTCCCCCCCATATTTATTTAGATTATTATGAAATAAATCAATTCGTTTAACCCCCATAGCGTTCGGAATCCAAAGTGTTTTTCTCGGTTAGATCAAGAAATAGTTTTTCGTCGAATACTTTCCAGGTCAAAAATGATTGAATATTTGGACCCTGCGTGATGTGTATAGTCGTAACAAACCAACACAATACGTTTAACGTGCGTTTATCTTGGTTTTCTTACTCTTTTTGAAGTTTATTACAATTTAAGTTTACAATACAATATTTAACAATTTACCATTTTAATATCAATTTTACAAAGTAATTATTTATAAGTTACCAATAAAAATGTCTTATCTCCTTGAGTAGAGCTATGAGTGGATTATAACTTACAAATTTAATCCAACAATTTAGTTTAGTAGCGGACGGTGATAACACATTGAAATAAATACAATACAAGACTGTTGGGTATTTTAGGACATTTTATTATAATATAGGCTAATAAGGAAAAATTCAATGTGAATTTGTTATATTTCAGACAGAAATATATTAAATAGGTAATTCAATAATGTTATGGTGACCAATATTATAGGAATTGATTTCTTTGTAGCACATTACTGTTTTTTTTTAAATCAAGTTGAATATATACATAATTTCAGAAAACAAAGGGGATTTTGATATCAATTTATTTTGATATTTGGTTCTTGAAAATATGTTAGTGATAATCTGATATTAATGTTATTGGTAGCAAGTATAGAAAATATTAATTGAAGACAAGAGAATACGATGTATTTATTTAATTAAAAAAAGATTTAAGATTATTTTTAAAAACATGTGGGTTTTGATGTTATTGAGTGGTTTTGGGAGGGGGTGCAGTCTTGCTCATATAATTTTCAAGCTCAGTCTTGTTCTTGCATACCAATCAAAATCTTCCGACACCAGATTAGCTTGATTTGGTTTTATCACCGCGTCTCACTACAGGTTTAGGTTGTACACATATTTGATAATTACTCTAATGGGGTGGAGATGGAGAAGGAAGCATTTTAGAGGTAATATACCCACATTTGCGGGAAGGATAGTAGGGAAACATTTGAGTAAAAACCACCCTCAAGGGACCCAACCGATCAAAAGCAGGCCAGTCTATACTGTGTTTTAAACTGCTTTAGAGTTGGGATCAGTGCAGCGGGAGTGGAGAGTGGAAGCTCGCCACGTGCTCGACCAATCCGTGAGGGGTAGTTGTCATAGCAACTGATGCACGTTGCCAGATTTCTTGACCGTCACTCAGTATGCTTGCATAGTAGTAACACGCAAACTCCCTCTATATGGCAACTTTGTTCCCCATCTTACCCACCACGTGGATCCTAAAGCAGTTTAAATTGCAGTATTACAAGAGAGTGAGTGACGCCTTAGACCGTTGGGCCACCTAAGCTAGAATATATAAAATGGTAATTTCAATGGATATCTGGGTTGGTAAAGCTGCAACCCAGTGCATGCCTAGTGTAGGGTTCGGTACGAAAGACTGTATTTAACATACAAATTTACTAAAACTAATTTAATATATTAATTCATATCTCAAATAATACTATCAGTAGCTGTAATTTTG
Organism: Timema douglasi; assembly: GCA_901482245.1. Classification (NCBI taxonomy): domain Eukaryota; kingdom Metazoa; phylum Arthropoda; class Insecta; order Phasmatodea; family Timematidae; genus Timema; species Timema douglasi. The sequence goes on along the minus strand of CABEEJ010000004.1, from coordinate 547,135 downwards.
TATATACATATATATTATAAATACCTATAATCTAACGCTAGTAATAAAGTAAATCAAATTAATACTTAGAGGGAAAAAGTTTACATTTTTTAAGATCTCCATCTTACTGTAAATTCTACTATATGTTCGTTAGGAGGAAGAAAAAGACACAAACTTAAAACAACAACATTGGACCTCCAAGGTCAAACCAAATGGATTCCTTTTCTATCCATGGAAGGTCTTGAATCGTAATATATTTTAATAATATGTGACCCACTTCGGTAGCAGCAGGGTCTTGGGCGCTACTCTCGCAGTCGACTGGACTGCTGATTCCGAAGAGATCTAGGTTCGAATCTAGTTCGGGTGTACTTAGGGTGGTTTATCAAAATTGTTTTCCAAGCTCCCTCAACGCAGATGTGGGTACACTTCCTTTGAATACAGCCTTCCTAATACCATTAGCGTAATTAGTGCATAAGCGTATAATTTGAACGGATATTTAAACGCGGTGTTAAAAAAAAGTGTTGCACTTTAAAAAGGGCTGCCTGAAGAAAAGGGTACATACCAACAATGCGATATTTCTGATCGGAGTAACAGCTCAGAAACTCCAAAGCCACAGAGATAATTTTAAATTATGTATGGGGAGACTGATTTTAGTACCAGGAAGTGAATTAAAATTATTGTTTAGTACCTATACGAGCTTATGTCAAGTTTTGTCTCGTATTAGAGTTTTAATTAGTTTTTATTATTATGTGTTCTTACGACCGGTCCATTCCTTTTTTCAGTAAACTTATACCACCAATGCCTGTCCTCTGCCTACTCCTTCAGCTCAAAGAATTTTATTCCTTCTTTCAAGTAATCTAATATTTGAATCCTCCTTATTCCTAATCTCCTATTTCCCTCAACCCTTTCTTCTGTGACGTTGCGCAGAAGATAGTTCCTCTCGAGGATGTGTCCAATCCAGTTTGCTCTGTACCGAAGAATCACATCAAAATGATTCTCTTCTCACCCACTCTTCTGAGGACTTCTTCACTTTTCACCTTGTCTATCCACCTGATCTTCTAAACTGATCTTCAGTACCACATTTCAAAGCTTTCAAAGTATTTATTTTTCAACTTCCTAAGAGTCCAAGTTTCTGCTTCATACAATTTTAATAAAATGTTCATATAAACTATTATATTAATTTTTACTTAATCAATAATCTGAGTATATCATTACTATGATGTGTTTAAAAATAATATAATAATAATTTAGTACTTTTGTTACGCCCATATTTTTGAGGAAATGCAAAATCAAAGAATGTGTTCATTTTGATGTATTTTTAAGGAACAATACCACTAAAAAAAACTGAAGATTATATCTGCCTTAAAATCCAAACCTTGCTCAACAACACCTGGGGCATGAGCTATGCACTTTGAAACACAAACTAACATTGTATAGTCAATTATGCATAAGTTAGGTTTAATACTTATACTGGCATGACATAATCATATTAATAAACAAATTAAAATGATAGTCTTGTTAAGCTATGTGGGTCGTTTTACAGCTTAATGTAGCACAGAGTGTATATTTGGAAATAACCTATGATAACTTTTGAACGACCAGCAACTATTAATCGATGTAAATTTTAAGGGGGTAAAATAAAAAAAATATGGCTAATAATTGGCAATGATTCAATGGCCCATTGGCCCATTAGTTCCTGTAATTTAACAGCAAAGGCTATAGCGGTGCAAATCGAAACTTGAAGCATATATAGCCAAATAACAATGGTCCCTGTAGGCTCCTGGACTTGAATAGCAATTGATAATAAAAACAACAACTGTATAGTAACGTTAATAATGAGTTGGCAATGTTCTTTATTGTCTCCAGGACTTGATTATCAACTGATATAAAAATCCAACTCTAAGGGGGAATGACATAAAACATTTTGAGGCCCTCTTGGATCAGCTTTTGAATGTTTTTGGTTGGAAGGAACTTTTATAAAATGTTTAGTTGTGTTCACAGTTAATTTTAGTATGGAGTGTTTTATATATAAACTAATAAAGATATGGTTAAATATAAAATTTATAGGATCTATAAAAAGATAACTCTTTACTTAAGGATTCACTAGCGCAAAAAGTAGTCAAATAAAAAAACAATGTATAATAATAGTAACAATATTCAAAATTACAGTATAAATATAATATATAGTGTTATAAATTAGATATATAGGGCTGTGATTATCGATATTATGGAGTATTAAAATTTATTACATATAACAAATTAAAACAAATAAATGAAAAGTGAAAATGACACTAATTAGTAATCATAATTTGTTATATGTTATAAATTGTTAATACGCCATAACAACCTCATGGATATCACTTATAACTGTATGTAGTCTATTGTATTCTTATTGTAGTTTTGACTATGATCATTAGAAATGGTTTTGTTATTTGACCAGGTATTTGTTGCAGTGGTTAATCCCTCACCAATACCTTTTTTTCTTAGTCTTTATAAATTTATTATTATTATTATTATTTAGCACCACGTCTTACTACCCATTCGGGTTATACGCTTTAAGTACTAATTACGCTAATGGATTGGGAGTTGGGAAGGTTGAATTAGAGGAAGTGAACCCGCATTTACGTGGAGGGAGAGTGGATATCCATTTATGAAAAACCACCCCCAGTTCACCCGACCGAGATTCAAGCCTCGATCTCCCCGTCCTCAGCAGTCGAGCTTAACACGACTAGCGCGTTAGCCAACTACGCCACCGAGGCTGGTATATAGATCTTTTAAATTTTATACTAAACTATATCTTTCTTAATATAATACTTTTAGAGATAAAAAAAAATCAATATTTGCAGCCAACAATTAAAACCAGTATTTTTATTATTAGCATTGTTTCGTGTGTAGGTATCTTGATATTATCTATGAAAAGTGATAGTTAAAGATCGCATGACTTGACGTACAAACCCATGAACATTGTGTTAGTAACATTTATAACCGCCAAAGAAGTTACTTCTTATCCAAATCAAGTTGTAGTTATTAAAAACTTTATAGTGTTTAATTATAGGGTTAAAATGAACACTGGACTCACTTTTATCAATCTTAAAATGGATAGCATAAAGCAATACTTTTTTTTTAAAACTAGACGGACACGTGCACAAAACCTTTGGTAATGTGGGCTACGCCTACGTGACATTTCTCAACGTCCACTGAGAAGCGCGAGGAAAAAGGTGTTCGCTACCACTCTGGGAGTGACATTATGCAGGGGAAGCTGTGATCAGACCACTAGGATCAGCTAAGCTACTTTCTCCACTGCTGCTTATTTCTATATCTCCAGAGTAGGATATGGTTTATTACTATTTAATATTATTGATTCCTTTATGGCAAATAATTATTTTTATTGTATTTTTATTTGATTAAATCCTGGGACATTTTTAGATTTACAAAGAAAGTTTGACCCACAATCCCTAGTCGTGTTACAGTATATTTGGAAGGCTGAGTGGAGGAGTGTATTACCACCATCTTTCGTCACGAATGAGGGTTTATATCAGATGTTCTTTTCATGTCGTAAAAACGTTGATCATTGCCATACTCATCTTCAGGTACAGTACATGTTTATTCTTTTATATTGACCTGATCGACTATTTGCTGGCACTTTATAAACGAATTCTGTGACACGCGCTAAGGGGAATGTTAGACACTTCTGCTCAAACGACAGCACGACTGACTACTGAATCAAAAGTCTCAGTTTTGACTCCTCGACAAGGTCTACGCATTTGTAATGAGTAAAATTAGGCCCTCCCTTAAAGGATGAACTAATGAGAGAGTGGTATGTGTGTCCCAACTTAATTGTAATAGTACCTCATTTTAGAGCTGTGTAAGCTTTTATTTTTGACCCGTTTGGGATATTCGCAAATATTTACACTAATCGGGTAGGGATGAAAATAAAATAATAAAGATTAAGTGTCTAAAATTCATGTGGATTGACAGTGGAAAACCACTTAATAATCAATCAACCCAAGTAAATCCGTTTAGGATTCGTACCCTGATCTCCCAATTACTGGCATATAAAACTACACGATACTGCTACCCACTGGTGAGAGTCACTGACTAATAACTTCACATATATTCCTGGAAATAATTCAACTATTTAAAACTATATATTTATTTAAAAGTTGTCAATGGAAATTCATAAACTATTTATCAACCAAAATCATTTCGTTTTATAGATGTTTATTAAAATTTATTTTTAGTTAAAATTAGATGCTGAGAAATAGGTTACAGGGTCTTAAATTAAATACAAGTGGGATAAAAATACCGTAAATATGGAGCGATACATCCCTATTTTGTGAATCCCACTATTATATTGTAATCCTTTGGTTAGTGTGTGTGCGCGCTTAGGGTGGCTATGCCTAATTTACTGAAATCCAGGATATTTTCGAGAAAAAAAATGGACATTGTATTTAACAAAAAAATATAATTTTTTGTTTATCTACAGTGCAAATTTAATATATTCATAAAATCTGTCTAATTTCTTAGCAAATACTTGTGAATATAGCTTATAATACACATTTAAACCTATTTCTAAGATGAAATTCTTTTCCTTAATGTCTTGAACTAATGCTAACCCCGGACACTGATGAAAAACCCACCCGAACAGTTCCAGAAGCCCAAAAGCAGAGGAAATGCCCTGGGAAACCTGGATGGATGACAGCCCTATTTGCGGTCATTATCTAGGACCCCATCTCGCGTGCGATTAACTTGGATTAGATGCAAGACCACGAACAAACCAGAAAACGTATTGAAGTGATGATTTCTGCATTCTTCACTTGACAATGGAGGTTGGTTAGATTTATATTTGACCTCCGGTTACGTGATCATATTTCCTCATATTATAAGAGACTGACTTGGCTACGACTTAAAGAAAGATGAAATATACACTCGATGACCATCATAAAGAAACTATTGACTTCCAACTCCCTACAATACCTTTCTTCACGTATACTCTCACTCAAATTTAATAATAATTTCAACACTTGATCACAAGAAGACTCAACTTTATTCATTCCTCTCCATAATACCAATAATTACTCAAATTATTTCACTGTTTCGGCTTTTATTTCATAGAATACCCTAACCAACGATATAAAGAAATTAGACTCGAATGGTTTCAAGTGAAAAGTCGCAAATAATCTGCGTGTGGAAGCTTACTCGTGAGAATGAGGAGTGGGAGACGTAATCACACCCTCTTTTGTGTGTGCTTGCGTTTTAATATTACGTAATCATGTGTATTTTAGAACTAGTTTTTATACATTTTTTGGGTGTTTTTATGCATACTTTTGTTAAACTTCATTTTAATTGGATTGGTTAAGTGTAAGAAAGGGTGGCAGCCTTAACTTCGACATTAAAGTCTATTATTATTATTATTATTATTATTATTATTATTATTATTATTATTAGGAAGGGATTTATCTCAGGGTTTAATTCTCCTTGGGTGAAAACTTCTGATTCCACTGCCACTGGTTGTCTCCTATTTTTATTATAATTACCGGCTTCGCCTGTATATATTTACGTGTTTGGTAGCGAGTGAATCATGACAACACGCGAGATTTCACCTACAAAGCGTAAACGACCTAATCTCAGTGAAAGGCGTTAGAAGTGTACTGTACATTCCCTTTTGTAAAATATAGACCATTGACACTCAATCTAAACCTTGCGGTTGACTGGTTGTTGATGGTTGCATGTCACAGGAATGCTATACGTGTAGGTGGAGTTTGTGAAATATTGTCCATCCGTTCAACTTGCTTTAAATTAGTTGGCGACAAAAGTAAGATCCTGAACGCATAAATGGGCACGCAGCATAAAGGTAAAGTCCCTTTAGTCTGGTTTTACACTGACGAAGAGGTCCAGGTTTGAATTGTACATCCCGGATATATGGTGACACGCGGTGCAAACTAAAGAAGCTAATTGAGGTAAATTAATACTATAAAGAGTGAATAACCCGTTAATTATTCTTTAAACAAATTATACTTATTTAAATAACTATAGGCAATATGGCCTCAAATTTAATCACTTAGAGAAAATGTTATTTTTTCAGATAATATATGTGTAAAAATATCACTTCAACTTGGGAATTGAGCCATAGAACTTTGGGATGGTACCCTAATGCTCTGTCCCTCAAATATCGTGGTTATACATCAAGTTTCTTAAATACATTAATTTTTTAAATACAGAATATATTATGTAATTTATATCATTGTGAATAAGGTCTAGAATATTTTGAAAGAGAGTGTTTATTTAAGAATCTGATAAACTGTCTTTGCATTGGAATGTATACGTACAAATCATGTGGTATTATACCTGTAAAATTTCTAAATTGACTCATAAATAGTTGAAAAGTTGCCAACATTTCAGAAGCCATTAATTTGTAGATTAATTATAATATTGAAATTTGACATGATTGGAATGTTGAGAGTATAAATTTACATGAAAATATATTAATGAATAGTCGGGATGCTGGCATATTTTGCGAAAGAGCTAGGTTCAGTGACGGCTTATGAGTACCAGATGATCTTCTAGGTCATGGCACCCTTAAGAGCCCAAATAATCCACGAATAAAAGCTAAATTAGGTAGGTAATACAGATAAGGTGTCGTATCGCAATGCAGTTTTATGTAGATTCCATTAGGAGACTTTGAAAATGAGAAAAGTGAATCTGTTTCATCATATGTTTAAAAATAAAAAAATAAATAGTTTAAAAAAACAAAAAAAAAACGTAATTGATGCTAATTTCATTGTAATCAGTTTTCTGGTTCAACCGTAGTATTGTATCTAAACTCCCGGCTCTAAGAGAGTGATATTGATTATTGTATTAATTATTCAGGCCTCCACGGTGGTTCGGATTCCACGTTAAACTGTAGGTCCTTCATTTCATCGGACAATCATCCTACCATTACACATTAATGTAAGTGCGTATAGCCCGAACGGGTAGTAAGACGTGGTGCTAATAATAATATTAATTATTTACCTTTAAGTTGTATGAATTGGTGACTGTGAAATGAATAAAATTGGTTATGAGGAATGTATAAGCTTTATACCCCAGGATTAAGAGAGGGTTATTAATATTGGTAATATTACGATTTGTTGGTTATGGCGCAAAAAGTTTGAATGTTTGGTTGAAGTTGAGTTTTGAGATGGAGGGGAAAGAAGTGAAGAGATGGTGGAGTGGGTATGGGAGAGAGGGTTAAAGGGAGATAGAAGGTTAATATGTTATCGTAGATATTTTCCTAAGACGTGTGCCACGGTTACTGACAACATTTAATTATTTATATTATATTATTCTTAGCACCGCGTCTTACAATCCGTTTGGTTTATACGCAATTACGCTAATGTGTAATGGTAGGGTGAATGTGAGATGAAATGGAAGACCTACAGTTTAACGTGGGATCCGAACCACAGGGGAGTCCTGGCAATCCAGACATTAATACACGTCCTGTCAGAGGTGAAGGAAGCGTTTGCCAATCAGATAAATCCGTGCCAGTACCGAGGATTGAACCCCGAACTCCCAGCACAGAAGTCTGGCACCTTACCCTAGACCACCAGGTCACCGATTTACTTATTAATATGACCAACTTATTGCAGTCGAACGGGGAAACAACAGCTGCGAGGATTGACGATTGTAGCTGAGCCGAAGCTCTCCCACGCTATCGGTGGCTCCATGACGTGATCGAGCCACTACTAGCATAATATGGTTCAACATTGGTGCGTTTTGAGCTTTCAATCAACAATGGATGAATATGTATTGTTAAGTTTTACCTGCGCTTCTTCTTTCACAACCGAAGAAGCAACACCAACAGTTAATTATCTTCGTTCATCGCCATCTTATCTTATACTGACCCAAAAATCATGTTTTGGCTACCATAAACCTCTACAGTAGCTAACCGAACGGGTAATAAGACGCGGTGCTAAGTATTATTACAGTGGCTGCCATGAGTGACTACAGTGGCCAGTGACTGTGGCGTGTGTCAGCCGCTACAGTGTACCGGTAGGATAGTGAGTCAAGGGAATCTCCATGGAACCAGTGGTATCAGCCAGAAATTAGCATCAGAGTCAAATATTACCCATCTACCCTAAGATTCTAATTGTGGCAATGTTATGGGTTGAAGTGAGGGAGTAGTTGTGCATAATAGGTTATGGCATGAGGATAGGTTACTATTATTTTTATGGCCGTGTCTCACTATTGTTCAGTGTATACGTCCATATGATATATACTCTAATGAGCTAAGGATAAGTAAATAATCCTTTTAGAGGTAATATTCTCTTATTTGCGTGGAAATAAAGTGGAAAAACACATAAGAAAAAAATCCTTAGTAGAATAAAGTCGAATTCGAACCCCTATCTCCCCGCATTCAGTAGGCCGATCCAAAATGAGAGTGACGCCTTAAAACGTTCGGCCACTGAAGCTGGTGATAGGTTATTGGATGGGGACATTAAGGTATGGTCAGATGGGTTTGCTACCTGACTGGCTTGGTTTTATGTATAAGGTGGGGCGGCGAGGTTCATTGGTTAGTCATATTTACATCCAAAGTAAAGAAAGTCCCAACCCAAACAAAAACTTGAGCTCATCACGCATATCGCCCATGGATCGATCACACCTAAATTCACACATACACACCCATCCCAGGGAGAAAAAATCCCCCCTACACCCTAGACCACGCACAACTATTCATAATCACAGATTTCCACCTCATATAGTATCTAATATGACTTGTATTCTCATACAGCCTAATTCACCTGTCCCACTTAATTAAGTTCACCCCCATACTACGAGGATAAGGGTTTGCGACTGCAACCTGTAACTCAAAAATAAAAATAAGGCTAACACTCCTTAACTGGTTAGGCGCTACTACTTAGTTGGCGCAAGGGTAGGGCAACAGCCGGAAAGCGTTCATGGGTAAAAGACAAGCTACAGCTCTTAGTGGTGACTTGGTGGTCTAGGGGTAAGGTATCGGACTTATGTGCTGGGAGTTCGGGGTTCAATCCTAGGTCTCAGCACAGATTTATCTGATTTTCAAACCCTTCTTTTACCTCTGACAAGATGTGTATTATTAATCACAGCTTATGAATGTGTGAAATGCCAGGCCTCCACCGTGGTTCGGATTCTACGTTAAACTGTAGGTCCTTCATTTCATCTCACAATCACCCTACCATTACATATTAGCGTAAATGAGTATAACCCGAACTGGTAGTAAGACGCGGTGCTAATAATAATAGTAATAATACAACTCTTAGTTATTGAGTATACGGATTGCCTATGTATTGGGCGGTACCGGCACCACACAAACTGATTGAAAAGCTGTTAAAATATATTTGAACGCTTGACTGGGTCAAGTGACTGACATTACTTGGACCAATTGATAGACAAGTTCATACATAGGAGAACAAAGTGATAGAGAGCCAGCCTATCAATTTCATTTTGTCGGCCATTTGTCTGTCTATCACTTGGTCCTGCTCGTGTCGACGTACTGTAGCTTCTGTGCATCCATCACTTGTCTGTCTACCAAGTTGGTCCTCTTGTTTCAACAAGTTTGTTGTCTATCAGTTTGACCGGACTTGGCGGGAGCCACTTCTAGAACAGTATATAGATAGGTTTAAGGGTTTGGTGGGTTGCCTATACGTCAGGTGTATACACTTTTAAGCCAGGCTTTCTATGTTTACTCACGCAATTATACGCTTGCGTACAGTGCTATTTACTTATGTAATTCAATACCGAAAATGTATTAGGAAATTTATGTACCCTACAATTTCCTTTTTATTTATATATTTACTTATTTTAATGAGTGTTATAACTAAACCAAAATATTTTTACTGGAACACTTAACAAAAAAGATTAACATAAGAACGGGTAGTAAGACGTGGAGCTAATAATAATAATGATTAACATAAGTTGTAGTAAATATTTTACATAATGCAAAATAAAGAATAATTCTAAAAATTGCCAACAGTTTTATAAAAATCAAATTATAAAATAATATTATGAAAATGGGTGGCTTGTAAAGATATATTTATACGTAAAATTGAAATCTGGAGTTAAAAAATTAGTCAAAATAGTATGTTATTGAAACATCAAGTCATGTCGATATTTTTATATTTCTTGTTTGAAGTGACATATCAGGAATTTTAATTTCATGCGAACATATTAATTATGTATTTTTATATAGAAATATATTTATAAATATCAACACTTATAAAAATTGGCCAAGCCAGTTGTGATTTATAAAATTTTAATCAATTAAAAGATTTGTGAGCACCATTCAATCATAAATTGATCCTTCCGACTTAATCATTATTTTACGTGCTTTGTACCAGTGGCGAGGTGGGACTTAAGATACACAAAAACTATAGATACTTTATTAATATTGATATTTGTCTTTAAATACTAATTTATTGGACATGATATTTTGTTTCTATATTCTTACTCTTCAAGTACTTACTTATTAATATTGTCATATTTATGTTATGATATTTAATATTCTAAATCTGATTACCTGATTGACTGATTAAAAGCTCCTGCTATTTCGTTTGGAAATGAGATAAATCACATAATTAGGCGCTATATTACAATTGTGTGGCCGGTCTCTTGGTCCAATGGCCAGCATTCCTTGCTGCTAATATAAAGGTCTCGGGATGGATTATGGGTGCTAACATTGATATTTTTCCCGAAAGGTCCCATGGTTTCCATTGTCTAGTCAATTATGCATAAGTTAGTTTTAATACTTATACTGGCATCACATAATTATATTTATTATTGCCATACCATCTTGTTAGGGTGAAGTTATCACATATACATGGTGCCCCAGCTTCAAAAGACGGTTTCACCACTGTCAGTAGAAGACTAAGAAAGGTCCAGCCGAAAAACCATGGCGGTATACGCTAAAATAAATAAATTGCATGATTACTTTACTATCATTTTGGTAATAAAATAAATACGCTTCCTACCAACTTGGTTCTGGTTACTTTTGTGCTTATTCCAACTAGTTCCCAGACAGCGATTGTACTAACTGGGTCCAAAACAAGAAATTCAAGGGTGTCAATCTATTAAAATAAACACTGGTACTAGCAGACCCAAATAACATTCAATTTAAAATATTAATAACACTAAACTATTAAAATGTAACAACACTAATATTAAATTTAATTGAATATTAAGACACATGCAGGCCTAAATAAAATGGAACAGACATTTAAATAAATTGAAATAATTAAAAATATTAAGAGCAATAAAATATTAAACTTGAACTGGTTGAAATTTGTATGGCACACATTTCTTGAAATCCGGAACAGATATGTTTTCTGCCATTAACCGTTGCATTTTCTCTTCCACATATTGTACTTTCATTCGAATAAAGTTCCTTCTCTGAGACATTTTATCAAGACTATTAATTTTAACATATACTTCGCTTTGTATTTCTTACAGTGCAGTTATTAATAACAATATTTTGGGATGGTGATGATAAAACAGTGAGTTTAACTTCGACTGGAAGGTATCGAAGATATTTGTAGTTTATAATACAGTCTGTCCAAACGGAGGAGGAAAATAACAATAAAGAGAAACATAGCTTTGACTCGAGGATATTGAGGTTGAATTGACATTAACACATCTGTGGAAACAACATTAATATGGCTGGGTCCAAGAATTAGTAAACAAAATATTCGTAAGAAGTTGCTAGTCTCGAAAGTTTTTTTCCTGTACTATGTATTTAAACCCAATAATAGCAGTTTTTTGCAAACCAATTTGGACCTAAGTGAGATCTGGAACATTTTAAAGTGACATTTGCCCAAACTTGCAAAATTTCAATATGAATAGAATTGTTGAGGTCTGCATAAGTTCTGAAAGGACACAGAATCACTCCCAGTTTTCCACATTCATAGTTCACAGCATCGAGTGTTTTGGAGTAAGATAAGGTGGACTTGCCAGGAAGTAAACAAAAACAACACCATTCATCATTCCATGAATTATAAACATGTGTTGGAACAATTTAGATGCAATATTAAAGGTCCCACCAACAAATACATTCTGATATTGTGATACTAACTTTAAATTAGTCTCACAAGAGAATATCACAATATTATTTTCACAATAATTAACTAGCAAAAACCTTTATTATTATTATTATTATTATTATTGTTACAGAAAGGTTCTATAAACTTTCATATAGTTGTGTAAAATCTTGGGGTAATTTAGGTATGACAAACGACCTTGATCAATGAATATTTTGTGAATAAACTGAAGATTATAGCTCGTTAATGTTTAATTTTGATGATTTATTTGGAGTTCGCGGTGTAAAAGTTTATAAGGTCTATCAGTTGGATTTTCCGTTTCTTTGCCTTTCAATATATTGTTTGTATTCTGTAGGTTTAGTAAACGTTCTGACTCTGGTTCATGGCCATAAACAATAACACTTTCAGCCATTTATTTATATCCTTAACATTCCAAAAACACAGCTCGTTTTGTGGTCAACCCCTATAATTTGTAAAAAAATGTCGGACCTAGTTAGTATCTGCCTTAGAACCACTTGATATGTTTACAATTTACCTCAATAAGACTCAGCCGTTAATCGGGTAACAGTTGGCATGAAGCCAATAACTATAAGGGATATGAAACATTACATTATAATTAAAAGTTTTGTTATTATTACTAGATAAGTACAAACTTGTCAAGCCAATTAAGATATGCCTGGCTGATACACATGGCATAGTACAGGTTGGAGGTCACTCATCAGATATTTTCGAATTACATAATGGGTTGAAACAATGAGATACACTTTCCCAATTACTCTTTAATCTAAGCTTAGAGTATGCTATTAGGGTAATGCAAGAGAGTAGGGAAGGGTTGACATTAAACGGTAAAATATAGCTATTAAGGTAGGCAGATTATTTAAATTGTTGGGAAATAGTAAGGAAACTGTTAAAAGAAATGAAGACATTCTACTGAAGGCTAGTAAGGAGATAGGTTTAAAAGTGAGCACTGAAAATACCAGGTAGATGATTCCACATAGAACACAGATTGGGGACGATAATTTAAATATTACTGTGAACAACATATCATTTGATAGGGTTAATGAGTTTAAATATTCAAGAGCAGTTATAACTAGCAATAATGGTATTAGATTGTAAATTAGGAAAACAATACAGTCGGGCAGTACACACGCTTAGACTATTAGGTCAGTAAGTTTTTAATATCTCGCCTGGTTTCAAGGAATATAAAACTCATATTATACCAAATTACAATTTTACCGGTTATTCTCCATTGGTGTAAAATGTAGTCTCTTACCTTACATGAGGAAAACTAATTTTGTTTGTTCAAAAATAATATGCTTAGTAAGTTATTTGGTTCAAAAAGGGATGAGGCTATTGGGTAAGAGAGGAGTTTAAACAATGATGAGCTAGATACCCTGTACTCATCACAACGCATTGTTAGGATAATCAAGTCTCATAAATTACGGTGGGCAGGACATGCAGCACGAATGGGAGATTCTAGGACCTGATTTAGTGTACTGACTGGCAAACCCAATGAGAAGCGACGATTGGGAATAACTAAACGCAGGTGGGAGGATAACATTAGAATGGACCTGAAAAAGACAGGGTGTAATGAGGTAGACTGGATATTCCTAGCTCAAGAAAAGAACACGTGGCGTACTTTTTTTTGTAAGTGTGGCAATGAACTTTCAAGTTCCTTATGCCATAGAGTAAGTCAGTAAATAAGTACAAACATCCTAAGGATACAGAGAAGAAAGTAAATATTTTCGTCTATAGGAACATTTAGAAACATAACATAACATTTAGAAATAAAATAATATCATGATAATTATATCGTCTCCGATGCCTGTAACTATTGAGTCATATTTTGATATCACATACTTAGGCGTTATCCTTTAAAAGGTGTTACCAGACACCTGCACCATAAAGAGCCCCCTTATCCTAAGTTTTTAAACATTTACATTTAATTATTACCAAAAATGGCATCGCACCCTACTAGTGTAGTTAAATAGGGATATACCAAAAAGGTAATAAGACAAACAATCCGGTGTTTTCTATATTACGCCACATTATTACTCTACTATTCTATTCTTACAACACAAATAGTTTTAATATCCGTGACTTGTTTACGACAAACAATATTGAAATAATTCTTACATCCGGGTTTAGAGTTGCGAGAATTGATTTACCAACCTGGAGTCCTACATAGAATATAATATAGATATATACTAACATTTATCATGTATATTTATGTATACATGTTCGTACTTAAGAACACGTGTGTGTTGGAATCTCATAATGGGCGTGTCCCCGTTGACCGGTAGAACCTCCCCTCCCTACCTCTCTTCATCCACCGCGGTTCTGCTTAGAATCCTGTCGGCTTTATTTTACGGGAGCTCTTGATTTGTTTTTATAAAATTACTACGCCGGCTTTTAACATGGTAGGGAAGGGGTGGTGGGTCTCTTAATCACAGGGACCTCACTTAGTGTAAATTATAAAGTCAAGTATCAGATAACCCTATTCGGTGGGAATGCAGACAAAAGCGTCTGTCTCGTATTGACTGAGATTAGAGGTTGTATCCCAAGTCCCAGCCCGATATTATTTTTTGCTAAATGGGTTACCCTTATCCCTATATGCAAATTCAGGTACACTTTACGTAAATTATATGTTAATAATTAGTAGCCTATTAATATGCATACAACGTGGACTGGTAATACTACGCCGTGCGTGGGTAAAAGTATCAGCACTACTTCGTCCCTGAGTATGTGAGTCTTATCTGAGATGCTGGGGATAAAATTTGCCAGTTTTGAGATTTTTTCTTTTAACTTTTTTTTTTACATCCTCTCTTGAAACAAATTTGTATTTCCCTCAAACTCTTCACACGTCTTACAATTCGCCAGCATATTTATAGGGATGTAGAATATATGATTAAAAGGAATTGTACCTGAATTTGAGTGGAGGGAGTGGGAAAAATCCATGTAAAAAACAGCTAGGTACACTCAGTCGAGATTTGAGAAAATTTACTTCTCACTGGAAAACTGGACCAGGTGAGGTTGACCATCTATCCCACGTGCCCACCACTACGGGTAGCCTTGGCGTTACATGCAATAAAAATAAAATAAAAATACCTCTTGTCTACTCCCCTTAGGTTTAACATAGCTACTAGAAGGTTACCCAAGAAAATTTTGGGTGGGGAGTATGTTATACGACCCTTACCCTTCATAGAGGTAGAAAGTTTCCAAAATACTGGCCTTCAAATCTAATGAATTCAAGAAAGATGGGCGCACTTTTATTGCAGTGTATGGGGATAAAATGATTAGACTTACAGTATTTATTTTCAAACAGACCGATATGCATAGATAATGAGACTTTACCAAGTTTTTTTGAGCACTACATATTATTATTTTTTCAAACTATTACATATTTACAATAAACTAATGGGGATGAGGAATATATTTAAATTGTGTTCAAAGTTTCGGTGCATAGCGCCGGGAAAACAAAACAGTCAAGCAAGCGTGTACAAGTTGCATATGAGCTAGGAGCATGGCACCACACATGTAATAATAGCAAGCACGTTCTGTGATGTAGGATCGTTAATGAAGACCTTAAGAACGTATTCGCATTTTTAGATGGACTGGTGTGTTGTTTACTATTAATATATTAATAATGGTACGTTCTGCTGGCGTCCTCCAATATGTCGAATTGTGTAATGCCACATACCTAGCTCCTATGCAACCTGTTGTACACGCATGCTTGAAGAGCTGTCGTCTCTCGGTGCAGTACGCCGAAACTTTGAACACAATTGGCATAGACTACCGGATGTAAGGGAACAGGCATTTTATATTACTTTTGTGCAGTATGTGCAATTTGGGCTATTAGTCTCCAAACACCCTCCCTGTATACCATATAACGCCAGAGACCTAGTAACAATATAAATACAAAGGTGGGGGGTAACACAAACGCCGGATACGGACTGAGATAGGCAGCCCAACAGACAGACAAGTGTGACAGGTTAGCATGTGTCCCCTTGTATTATTTTGCATCCACAAGACCGCCACACTTGCGTGTCTACTGAGCTGCCTATTTATACTCGTTTCTTCACTTGAATACACACACCGCAACGGTNGGTTGTTATTTGAAATAGAAGTTCAGAGTTTGGTGTTTATTCATTAAAGCGTTATCTCCTCCTTAACAATATATCTTCCAAAAGATTTGATGCGTTAGTATTCATCCTTTAATTATAATTTAGAATTTTAGATGATTTAGGTCGTTGATAACTATAACCTAATTTTGGTAGTAATCCCGTAATAAGAGGCCTTATTTCGTCCCAGAATCCTACTGTAAAGTAGTATTTTGGTAGTTTAAAAGCCTTCCAGAATGGCAGTAAGAAGTTTGTTCTAGAAGGACTTTAATCATACCAAAATACTGATATACATTAGGATTATAGTACGAAATAAAGCCTTACTAAACAATTCTGAAAATTGAAAAATGAAGCCTGGACACGGGAATTGAACCCGGGATCTTTCTATTCCCGTGTCCAGGTATCATTTTTTTCAAATTTCAAAATATTATATCTAGATGCGAATAAATCCTCACTAAAACGATTATAATAACTTTGGCTATTTGATTCTAAATAAACAAGCTCCCTACTAAAATAAGAGTAAAACACTCATGTTCAAAATTTCATACATACATATTTTTACCCTAAGCTTGACACTTTCATTTTATCTGTAGCTTCTTGATAATAATCGCAAGTCTTTGAAACTAAAATAATTTGTCATTGTCATTCAATGATAAATTTCAGGCATGGCATAGATTTTTTTTTCATAGACTTAGGTATAACGTTGAACAACATATGCACATACTTTAAGCTGCTGGTGACCTGGCGGTCTAGGGGTAAGGTGTCAGACTTATGTGCTGGCGAACGGGGTTCAATCCTAGGTCCCGGCAAAGATTTATCTGATTACCAAAGCCTCCCTTCACCTCTGACAAGACATATTGTGAATGTGGGGAATGCCAGGCCTCCACAGTGGTTCGTGATCCCACGTTAAACTGTAGGTCCTTCATTTCATCTCACAATCACCCTACCATTACACATTAGCGTAATTGCGTATAACCCGAACGAGTAGTAAGACGCGGTGCTAATAATAATAATAATAATAATAATAATAATAATAATAATAATTTAAGCTGCTGTAATTATAAACAGTGTATATTTTACATATATTGGTATATTGCAGATATTTTAAGCTAAGGGCATATTCAATCCTTATTTATGGGTGTATCGTGAATATTTTGCGTAACAGACAACCACGCATGTAGTCCTTGTCGGCAATTCCATTCTTAACTAACAGGGGTAAGCAAAGCATGTTGCTCAATATGATCTGCATATACACGTAGATAAATGGAAAATAAAATAATGGAACAATTTAAGTTTTAAATAAAACTTATTCCCTATAGTACCAAGGAACTTAATTTTACATAATTAACTAAATATATATTTAAAAAATTATCTTTTGGTAGAACCATCCTTGATGTACTCGGTAAGTGTCCGAACACAAATCATTATTTCAAGGATTCAGCAAATAGCCAGACAAGAGTCTAGACATGAAGTCACAATTCCAACAACTTATATCACTCGAGTTTATTAATGACGCAATTACTTTTGATTCATACGAACAGGTTCTACGTAATCTTAAGTGCATACATAAATGGTACCACCGGTGAAACGCAATTTGGAAATGAACCAACTACTTTCCCAAAACACACCTCTTGATTTTTCGACCAACCATAGGAAAGGGGCTAAAGGGGTCATAAGGTACCATTTAACATATTTATAAGATTATTAAAGCTCACGTTTGTGAAATTATTACACTAGTTTGATAAATGCTTTCATCCAAACATTCAGGGACTACTAAGCCTACCATTTCAACTTTAATCATGATTGCTAGAATATATATAATTTGTTGCTGAATAAAAGCTATTTCTCAGAATACTAACCATATTTTCATGGTACAATCAATATGCCTCAAAGGTGAACTGGTGGTCTAGGGGTAAGGTGTTAGACTTCTGTACTGGGTCCAGAGTTCAATCCTCAGTCCCGGCACAGATTTATCTGATTGCCAAACCCTTCCTTCACCTCTGACAAGACATGTATTAATCACAGCTTGTGAATGTGTGGAAGGCCAGGCCTCCACCGTGGTTCGGAGCCAAAGTTAAGTTGTAGGTCCTCTATTTCATATCACAATCACCCTACCATTACACATTAACGTAAGTGTGCATAACCCTAACGGGTAGTAAAAAGCGGTGCTAATAATAACAATAACAATATGCCTCATCTCTGCTGTTGATTTTGTGTGCAGTGTATATTACTACTCACCCAAGATATCCGTATATCTAAAGTATATAGTAGGGATGAGGAAAGTAGAGTTTTATAGGAATTGTATCCACATTAGCATGGACAGAGCGAGAGAGAGAGCGAGAGAGAGTGAAAAACCCCCGTGGAAAAAATACCCTTGTTACACCAAGCCTTTCTTTCAAGTTATAGGAGCTGAACTAGAATTTAGGCCAGGTGTCCACCGATGAGAGTATGACTGAATTAATAAAAAAATGGGACCTTCAAACTAAGTAAATAACTTTCTAAGAAATGGAACCCATGTAGCAACGCAACCATTTCTTTTTTAATTATGGTGGTTTAGGGTGCCCGCTTACCTAAGCACAAAAACTTGCTATACCATACCCTTTCTGAAATCCCGCGTTATTTAACAGGGGATTTGTTATTTAAAAATATGGTTTACATCTTAGTGAAGGTGAAAGGTATCAACATGTTTTTATAGGTTTAAAAACCCTTTCATTTTAAGTTTGTAGTAATTCCACTAAAAGATGTATTAAGCTTATTATAAGTTACGTTTCACCGTAAATGTCAAAGCTACCGGACCAGAGTAAATGTTTAGAAACTTGTAACTTGACTTCCTCAAACATGTAAAGCTATAAACAGTTCTGAGATAGCGCATGATTGCTTTAGTGGGTTTTAAACGATTGAGCAGAGCACCCATTCCCATTATAAATACTAAATCAGGATAACACTTCCCTACGAGCAAGCAGCACCCTTAACGTAAGCTTTCTAAACCCAACACCTAAACAATTAAATCAATCATACTACCGTTGATACTATATTATGCGTGACATGGCGTTTACAGTAAAAATCACTTTGGAACCTATACTAGGCAAACAATAACACTTGAGGCAACAACTCTTTTCGGGACCTTTGCTCGCAGCGTATGAGGGACCAGTCTGTCCAACCTCTCAAAAGCAAGTAATCTCAAGGTCACGTCACGAAAACAAGATAGGTATCTTGATCTCCCGGACAGTAGTCGGTTGTCCAAACCTTTGTTCTTGGTAATATCATTGCGTCCTTCTATGATACCCAAAACCCAGCCCCTATCGTTGGGAGAGCTTAGAATATTTGAGTGGTAAGGTTAACAAATTTAGCTTACGGATTGATATCATTAGCTCAATTAAGTAGGATAAGCATCAGTGTTCATGTGGGAAAAGGCATCAGTCTGCTAAATGGCTTTAAACAGGAATATAACATTGTAAGTAACTGTGTTATCGGTATTTATAATTATGAACCCCTATGAAAATGATCTGGATCTGCCCCTGCGTGGAACTGATAGTTGATGCTGAGAATAACAGTCGATGTATTGTGAAACTAGTTTAGAATGAAGATGTGTATACATTTTGAAATGGTGTCCAAAATATTACAAGAAAGGAGGCTTAGCTACTGAATCTATAGATAGAGGTATACCAAGATAGAGTAAATTTTCTTACCAACGGCTTTAATTCCCGCCGTAGGTGGTAGTGTTATGAATTCTTATCACTCAAGAAAAATCTGTCAATTCCAGCTGGGTTTTGAACCAACGAATATCGGGTGCTGAGGCGATAACCTTACCTCAAGATCACAGAGGTCTAAATGTTGGGCATAAACTACTAGTTGGTCATAACCATCTGGCTTCCAAGGAGAAAGGGGTGTTATTCTTCATCTCATAAATCTTTTGCTTTCTAATTACGCAAATTATAAAAGGTTTGTTTAAATATTTTCCATTTATATAATATCTCAACAACTGTTGATAATAAAAGTTACCATTTTTACCATGGGACCATGAGACCATTTTAAAAATTTGTTAAAAATATTGGTAATAACACGTGTTTGCAACAATGCTACCTCCTGTGTAAAGCAGCCTTCACTGCTGGCTAAACTATTTTATTTTGACTTAGTTTATAATTCAAGTAATTTTGTTATAAATATATTCCATACTACTTTTTTATTACTTGGTTTTATTAAAATCATAATATGCTATATGTATCACTAATAACTTTTTGGCCAACAGATTGTATTGATTCGTGTAGAATTTTCCTATACAATCCAATAAAATTAATTCAATATACTTATATACTTCATTTTTGTATCAAAACATTTTTAGTTAAAAACTTTCATAATTACATTACAAAATTCTTCCTTATTGCTAAACTTCATATATTGTCTATATAATGTTTGTAATGTGCTTTATATAATTTTAGCTGTGCTGTACTTTTCTCCATGAGCTGTTAAAAATTTCAAATTTCTGAGATTCTTTCTACTTTAATAATTTTCATATTTAGAGTACATTTAATAGGTAATAAATCTAACCTATTATAAATCCACGTATTATAATATCTTATGTAGCGTATGCTCAAACATAGCTCCTGCGCCAAACACTACAAACATTTACCTTAAGGTTTGACTCCAGTTTAGACTTCGTCCCTACTCTGGATGGGACCGACAATTAAGTGTGGTTTGTATACCATTTGAGGACCTGTACTTGCATAAAATAATATTCTTGGACTTTGAATGTGCAGACAATCATCCTGCTCTGAAAGTGACGACAGTTATTAGTGGCTGTGACGTCAGATAAGGCACATAGACTTTCGCCGGATTATTACTAGTAATAATAATAATTTCAATTTCCTTTATTATAGTGCTGGCCAACAGTCGTAAGACCTATAACAAGCCAGCACTGAAAAGTACACACGTACATACCTTACAATACACATATTTACACAAGAAAAAATGATAGACAAAAAATGGCTAAATAATGTTATATACTGATGAATATATATGAGATAAAAAAGTAGTTGATAATAATAAGAATAAAAAGTAACATTAAAAACAAATTACTAAATAGTAAGCAGTAACATTATGCAAAAAATAGATCAGAATATTGTAAGTTTAAATAATATAGGCAGAACCTCTTCATGATAAATGATTGATATGGGATATCCTTAAATAACTCTCTGAGTTTAGCTTTCCTTTTATGATAAAAGTCGAATTCAACAAATCTAGAATTGGCGCTATGGATACAACGACCTATAGGGCTCGTATTATAAGAGCTATCGAGAAAAAATAATTTAGGATTACGAGAAGCCCGAGAAGGGATATGAACGCATACATGATCAAGGGCAAATTTGCAATAAATATTGTTATTGAAAATATTAAAAACAAAAAGGGCATCACAATAAAGTCTACGCGAGAAGAGAGTTTGGAGCCCTAAGAGGTTTCGAATTCTGTCATAATCATAATACATCCGGTTACTAAAGAATTTATCATAGCATGCAGCAACAAATTTTCTTTGGATGTTTTCTAACCTAAGAGAGTCAGTTAAGGTAATGGAATTCCAAGCAACAGTGGCATATTCTAACTTAGACCTAACCAGGGCGTAATACAGACATAAAAAACAGTCAACTTTCTTAAATGATATAGTAATAAATTTAATAAGCCCAAGTAATTTCAATGACTGGGAAATGACATGGTCAACATGATAGTGGAAATAAAGTTTGTTATCCAGGAGGACACCAAGATCATTAATACAAAGTGTACGAACTATGTTATCACTGCCCAATTTATAAGTAAAAAAGAAAGGATTAGTTTTCCTAGTAAAAGATATAGATTTGGTCTTAGATTTATTGATAGACATTCCATTTTCCAAAGACCATTGTAAAATACCATTTACATCATTTTGTAAATCTATACAATCTGCTATGGATTTGTTAGTTTTAAATACTTTAACATCATCAGCAAAGAGTAAATAACTAGACGAGTTTAATTATTTACCAATGTCATCAATAAACACATTAAAGAGAAGAGGACCTAAATTAGAACCCTGAGGTATGCCACAGGGTGCTAAAAATGTATTTGAGGTGTGTGAATCAATTTTAATAATGAATGATCTTTCAATAATAATAATAACTACAGTAATACAGTAATACAGACACGTAAGAAACATACTCTCAACTTTACTGGGATTTGACTGCACTCCTTTTGCCAGCTTGAGTCCTTCAAAACTGGGCCTCACTAGTGTCACTGCTGAGTGATGATAAGACTAACCGCAGCAATCCTAGTGTTGAAGGACTCAAGCTTTGCTGGTGTCACTTCTGGGTGATGATAGGACTAACTGCAGCGATCCTAGTGTTGAAGGACTCAAGCTTCGCTAGTGTCACTGCTGAGTGATGATAGGACTAACTGCAGCGATCCTAGTGTTGAAGGACCCAAGCTTCGCTGGTGTCACTTCTGGGTGATGATAGGACTAACTGCAGCAATCCTAGTGTTGAAGGACTCAAGCTTCGCTGGTGTCACTTCTGGGTGATGATAGGACTAACTGCAGCGATCCTAGTGTTGAAGGACTCAAGCTGCCAAAAGGAGTGCAAACATTTTTACCTAGAGGTTGAGTATCTGGGTATAATATTTGTCTGTGCCCTTGGCCAAACGTGCCTAAGATCTATTTATGATATTGATATCATCTGATGCATTGCATTTTCAAACACCTTTTTACTTCTAGACTATGCACACTGTGATAACACACTTGCACCTGTCAAAACCAAAATTTATATTTAGCTGTGATTTAATTTGAGACAATACACGTTAAATTTAATTATTTCTAATAGAAGGCATATTTGTATCCACTCCCTCTCTGCAACAAGAGACCAATAAATCACTGAAATGTGCTGTGGGGTTAGTTACATATAGGTTGTAAAGTATTATTAAAGTCCGCCTTTGATTTTTGGGGATAGTCCCTCAAATAAAACTTATTTTTTTAACTGATATAGTCCTCAATTTTGTTCTAAAATCGTGAAATATATTAATAAAATTAGAAATGTAAGTTTAAATAAATATGTTTTGATCAAGTCTGTTGCTAACATTTTTGAACGTAAAATCTGACCACAATGCAAATCATCATGGCCAATTAAGAGTATTTACACTAATTCTTATTTTTCCTTAACTTTTTTGTTTTATTATAAAATATCCTTTATGTTTGATTAAATATTTCACTACATTTCATAGACCAACATTTATTACATGATCCAATAAAACGAATATTAAAACCCATAGCCAATGCGATTATTATATAGCATTTAAATGATAGTTGTATCTTCTCTGGCTCCAAAAAGTGATTTTAGAATGCTGTATTTGAAAATACAAATTATTTTATTTGATCAATTTAATCTATAATTTACGGGTTGTCTAATCCTAATAAGTCTATATTTTTGAGCACTCCCGCTCTGTGGAGCGTGGGAAAGCTGGAAATAAGTAAGATTTTTTTTACTCTCGTTGTTAAATAAACTTTCTACATGACCATCAATGTTGGTATACATTATTGTGTTAATGTTTTGGTACTCCCTTTCTTTTCGTTTCTTTTTACTACGGTTATTTTAATTATTTCTAATATTGTAACGGTACGACTAGTGATGAAAATAATCGATATTAATGGTTTATTTTATTCTAAAGTTTGGTTCAACCTTCACTAACTTTCAGTGTTCGATTTTAAGTGGCCCAGGGTTTAAAAGTATTAAGCAACACATTTTGGAAAAGATCCTGACCTAATAGTGCCCCCCCCCCCTTTTTTTTATTCCTGGAGTTGCCAAACTATTAATTGTGAAATTAGGATTTCCTCTTTCCCGCTGTGGAATGTTATGGCCGAAGGGTGATTATATAATCCGTTTATTCCGGAAAGTGCAAGCTTTATACCCCCCTTTCCCCTTGTAAACAACCTGTACAAATCAAATAAAGATAAATATTTGCATGGGCATGATCATTTATATTTGGCTTATATTATATGTATCATGGCTTATTTAAAAAAGTAAGCATTTAGCAATTTTAGCTAATTACTCCAATATATTAGTATGAAGACTGTACCAGGACGTAAATATGTTTATCGATCATATATACTGTTGTTAAGCTGTTGTAAAGTTTAGTTACTTTAAAATAAAACAAAGAAAATACAAGTTTTTAAAAGTGTTCAAGGATAAATAATTATTTATTTGTTATTTAGATATTGTGAATAACGTTTTAGCTCGTTCACCCCCCCCCCCTCATTTGATTGTATAATGGGAGGTTAACTACTTGACTGTAAGGATAAGAGATCAATTTAGATTACGTGCACTCGCATTATAGTGGAGAATGCATGGATGAGAAAAGCGGTAATAAGTTACATTTGTAAGACACCCCTAATGCTCTCGACCAAGCTTGGACCGTTTGACTCCCACATGGACAACGATATTACAGCATTATAGTTACACCACATCCTATGACCCGTCGATTTAGCGTATTTCAATAACACTACTTGGCTATGGATGAAGAATTTAGATTTAAGAAGAAATGTAAACGTATTTGCCTGAAGGGAGCGTTATGAACCATTTAGGAATAAGCCCTCTCATTATACCGGGTCGGGATTTGAGACCCAACCACCCCGTTTTAAGTAAACAATGCCAAATTTGCCTGAAATTTGAGACATGTGCCTACCTATGCGGGAACCATAAATGTCATTAGCACATTATAAATCATCATTTAAGGCAGCCAGTAGATTATTGTTTATTTATTTTTATTTAGAGGGAAGAAAGTTGAGGGCTATATTTTTGTGTAAAATCGTATAATAAAAAATCAAAAAACTACACCAACTATTTTAACGTTAGATAAATCATTTAACTAAGTAACTCTAAAAACGTAAAATAAAACCCAAATAGTTTTAATTTATTTATTCATTATTTATTTGAGGTATTTATCATGCACTTTCTGAACCAGCAGCTTATATCAGCATACGACTTATAAACTAACTTAAATCTAGTACAGACGCACGCTACAATGAAGACTAAGGATATCAATATTTCTAAAAACAATTTTTTTAATGTGTGTACTTTTTTTTAAACTAAAAATGGAAAAATAAAACTAGCTAGATGTATACTGTCTTTTAACTAAATATGGAAATATAAAACTAGCTTTTCATTAACGTGCAGTTACTAAGCTAAGTTAAATTATAAGAAACATAGGTCTAAGCTTCCTCATTCAAATAAAGTTTTTTTAAGAGTCATAAAAGAGAATGTTAAGGTATATGAAGACTCTTGTTTTAATGGATTAAATGTCTCATAGCTGTCCTTACCAGAGTAAATACCAGTGTGAGGGGATGTTTCCCTTCGAGTATGTGGTGTCATGAAACAAAAATCTTCAAGAGCCCACAGTACGCCATTTCTTAGACTGTAGCAGCGATTACTGTATCAATCTCGATACTATCAAACGCAATCCACACTTTCTACAACCTCAGTGTAAAGAGATTGGGGAAGGGGATGGGGTAAGAGGGGCAAGACTTTAAAAAATGTCGTTATGCAAAGATATAACCTTTCATCATCGGAGAAATTGCTGACTTGTAGGTGGACTGGATGTGGATATGTTAGCGGAGCGAACAAACCACACCCATGCATGAAACTGCGCCTTCGCCCTCAACATATTGGCCCCCGAGGTGTTTCGAATCCCCCTCTAGTCCAACTTGACCCTATTTCCTCCTAAAACTAGCTTGAGTCGACGCCAAATAACAGGTTTAGAAAAAAAAAACTGGAGGGCCTAAAGAGTTGACAAGGTACCCTATGGCCTACATTTCACTTCTATTAACGAGAGTCACGACATATTTGTATTAAATAACATACCATTGAATGAAAAAGCCAGTGGCGGTATAAGGAAGCTCTGGGCTTTGCAGCGAAAGAAGTATCCCCTCCCCCAAATAATATCAAAAAGGGTAATTTTTGGACTTATACATATATTTAGAGGTTTACATACTAGAAAATATTCTAAATAATTTTTTGAAGTAAGGAGAGCTATAATGTAAAGATAATAAGATTTTAAACTGATGTGTTAATAATTTTTATTGTAATAAAAATTACTTAAATAGTTTTAATGCATTTAAAATTTTATAAAGAGTTCAAAAAGTGATATAATGGAAAATGTTGAATGTTAATAAAAACAATTTTAAGTCTATATAGATTATTAATGTTGAAAATTTAGTAGGTAAAATTTGAATTTAACAAAAATGATAACCTTTAAACTAAAGTGTAACAAAATGGTATGTTACTAACAACAAAAATGGTACACTTAAATATTACATATGAAGTAAAATATCATAAAAATAAATGGCAGTTATTGGTAATGGATTATAATATGCACTAAAGTTGTAATCAAAAGTCAATATTTGTAATGAATTGATAATGCATTTTGAAATACATGGCATCTTTTAAGAAATATAAATATTTAAATTAGCCTATATATTTTGACAGATAATGTTGTCTCATCGTTTAAATGTCTTATCTTCAAAAAGTTATCCCATGCTCCTTCGTTTTACAAGTTGGTTGATGACCTTGTGAAACCAAAAATAAAAATTACTAACACATCAGTTTAAAGGAGGTTGTTTTCATATAAATTTGAGTTGATGGTATATGAATAGTTTGTATGTTTCCATAATTATTAATACATATGAGCACACATACTTTTTTCTAGGCAGAGGGGGAAAAGGGGAAAGTTAATTAGTTACTACAGTAGGCTGCAATCATTTAACAAATTACATACTTTAACGGGCTGGAAGGGGAAAGAAACTGAGACTGAGGGATTTTTCCAGCAAAATGCGGGATGCTGTATTTTAAATGTTGCCTTCTTCATCCCTCATCAATTTAAATATGGAGAGATCCTGGACATGAAGTAGAACATGGATCATAAAATAAAATATTGCTATTTTAACGCATCTTTGTATTGATTTATTCAAAGTATACAATGTAAACATAACATAATTATTTAATATTTAGAAAAAATATTATTAAATTTTAAGTGTATTTAAGTTGGACAAGTTGTATTAGATTGACATGAAAAACAGTAAATATGTAATGTAAACATAATATAAATGCACAATAGTTAAAATATATTTGTAAAAGATATGGCAGTATTAATTAATATTTAATTACGAATGCGTTAGAAATTATAACAACCATATTAAAATTAGGTACATTTTAAAATAATATACATTCGAATCATAACTATACTTAAAATTAGATTGTAAAATCAAAGGATGATTTTACCATGCATATATTGAATAATAAAATATTATTATTGAAAATTGTTAGAAATATGCTATTAAATTTGAAAAATAAAAATTGAACTTATTTTTAAACTTTAGTTCCATGTTTATTGATTCCTGGCTGCAAATAATGCACAGATATTATGTCAAACTAAGCATAATTTGCAGCCAGGAATCAAGGAACAGGGAACTACAGCTAAGAAATAAATTCAATTTTTATTTTTCAAATTTAATTGCATATTTCTAACGATTTTCGATAGTAATATTTTATTATTCAATATATGCATGGTAACATCATCCTTTGATTTTACAATCTAATTTTAAGTGTAATTATGACTCATATGCTTATTATTTTGAAATATACCTAAATTTTAGATGGTTGTTATAACTTTTAACACATTCTTAATCAAAATGTAACACAACTTGTAATTATTATTATTATTATTATTATTATTATTATTATTATTAGCACCGCGTCTTACTACCCGTTCGGGTTATACGCACTTACGCTAATGTGTAATGGTAGGGTGATTGTGAGATGAAATGGAGGACCTACAGTTTAACGTGGAATCCGAACCACGCCGGAGGCCTGGCATTCCTCACATTCACAAGATGTATTGTCAGAGGTGAAGGAAGGGTTTGGTAATCAGATAAATCTTTGCCGGGACCGAGGATTGAACCCCGGCCGCCAGCATAGAAGTCTGACACCTTAACCCCTAGACCGCCAGGTCACTAACTTGTAATTAATATTACCAACTCTTTTACCAATATATTTTAACTATTGTACATGTATATTAGGTTTACATTTCATATTTATGGTTTTTCATGTCAATCTAATACAACTTGTCCAACTTAAATTAACTTAAAAGTGAATTTTATTTTATTTTTTCTAGATATTCTTAAACGTTCCTTACTATTCAATTAAAATATTTTTCAAAAATCTTCAAAGAATTACTTAAGTTGAAATTCAAAGTTTTTCTAATTAAAAATGAAAAAGTTTTAAGTTTTTGAAGGATGTTAGTTAAGGATTTGAAAATTTTAGTCAACCTTTACACTATTCGATTTTAAAAACTAAGAAGATAAATGCGTTATAACCCGAACGGGTAGTAAGACGCGGTGCTAATAATAATAATAATAATAATAATAATAATAATAATAATAATACTAATAATAATATAAAATATTAAACATTGACCTTCCAACAGAAACTATTAAAAAACTTAAATGCTTTTGTCGGATCTGCAATTAATAAAATTACTTAAGTAAAATTAAGAAGGTAAAGTTGAGAGTAGATGCATCCTTTTTGGCGTGAATGGAGTGCGAATAACTACTGAAATAAAACCACATCCACACTATCTCACCGAGATTCGAACCACAGTTTATCAATTACTGATAAACAAGTCTAGACGAACCGAAGTCTAGTCCAACTGTGGTAACAATCTCAAATAATATTTTTATAGATCTTTTGATTTATGATTTGAAACATAATTGCTCCACTAGTATATTTATACAGAAATTTATGTTTGGTGACACCCGCGTTGAAGGGAAAATGTAGAGATTTATGATTCCTTAAGGTAAAATGAGAATATATTTTAACGTTTTAAACAGGCTATATAATATTATCTAGGCCTATTTCTTAAACTATTTACTGTACAGTTTAAAATTTGATCTATTTTCCTTCCCTACCTCTCTTATCTTATACAAAATAATCTTCAAATATCTTCTGTAAGCTCTGTGGGCACCCGTATAGGATGGAACGTGGTCTAAATATCATATTCATTAAGTCTAGTTTGCTAGTAACGAGGAAGACAAGGTTTGAATCCCAGACAAATGTAATGAAGGTGGTTTTTACTTTTTGGTTACCTACTCTCCCTCCACCAAAATTCGGTTATACTACCTCTATTCTACCTTTCATATCCCGTATCGTATCCCTATTTAATATACTTACGAATAGCCTTAGCAAGTATTAAGACGGACTGAAAATAAAAACTTCTGGAGTAGTTTAATTTTAAACCAATATGAGATGGGCAGCCCTTGGGGTCAGCCCAGAAACAGTATCTTGTTTGATGTGAGTAAAAGAATGTAACTCTAATGGAAGTTCATACTCCGCAACGGCCCACAGAAGTTGTTTCAACCTGAAATCTCCAAGGATTATCGATTAGGACGTTAATAGAAAACCAATGTATTTTAATTTTCATAACACCATCTTTTACTATCCTTTCGATATATATGCATTTATTATGTACTTACTACGCTAGTGTGTTAGAGATGAGTAAAATTGAATTTCAAGGAAGTATACCCACATTTTCGTATAGGAAAAAGTGTAAAAACATTTAAGAAAATACACCCTCAGTACATCCGATTGGGAGTTGAACCCCGATCTCCTCAAAATTGTCAGTTTAGTATATTGCGAGAGTGATATCTTAAACCATCCGGCCTCCGAAGTGGATGAAAACTAATCATTGCTAAACAAATAACCTAAAGGTCAAAAAAATAACCTATTGTAATTTTCTAAATGCATTATATTTTAAATTACCTGAACCCATTTGATTTTTTTTATAAAACTTTATTAACTAACTTATTATTGTTATACTCATTTTAAACAACCCACATTGGTGGGTGAGTTATCTGACACGTCGATCCTAAACCAGACTGGATGTGCTTGAGACGGATTGATCAGGGTTCTAATTTCAAATCCCTCGCGAAGAATGGTTGGAGAGATTTTTCTGATGTGGTGTAACAAAATTTCAAAGGGGATCGAGAAGACTTCACTGTCTTATTTATTCTCTTCCGGGAGCTGACATAGCACTGGTACTAGTGCTGATTTACTGAGTAGTAACCCGCAAGCTGCTGAATGGACACCACTTTTCGGGGAAAGGTATCCTCGAAAAACAAGCTTGAACTACACTACCCAGGATAAGAACAATATGAGTTAAGTGTGATGATTATGAATGGTTTACATCCCTGATACCATTTTTATTTATTTATTTATTTATCCCAAAAGATTGAAATTGTTCAAGGACTATATAGAATTTAAGGACAAAAAGGATACACGTTGTAGCAGCAAGAAAAGTTTTATAAATATATAAAATATATTAAAAATTAGTTCAAGAAATAGACTAATAGGGCTAAGAGCATATATTAGGGCTGATTAACCAGGATTTTAGGTACAAGATTAATCTCTAACCATAATCGCATAGAAGTGTTGTTATCTGCATTATTCATTTGAAAATAGACAAATTATCATATATTAAATAGATTTTACATTTTAAAATAATATTATTTATATATATATATTTTTTTAACCAGGGTAAAGAGTTTCAAAGTCTCAATGCCACAATCTTCTAATGAAAATTTCATAAATCCGCACTATGATATGGCGCTTTGATCGAGTTGTATTACCTACGTAAGCTGCGCACTGTCCGTAGGGTAAGTTGAACAAGATTCTTAAGGACGTATTTTAGCAGATTTCTTTATTTTTAAGTTTATTTTTCCTTGAAGTAGTTTTGAAATATTGTAATGCAAGCTAGTACAATATATTAATATGATTTATTGAATGATCTAGAAATATATCAACATTATCTTTAAAATAAGAACATATTTCAGAAACAAAAGAACACACCATTTCAAACACTGCTGTGTAGTATAGTTTCTTTAATTAATTTTAAATAAAAATTATTTCAATACGTGTATTAAGTATTTCGTGCAAAAATAACTCAAAGATTAATCGATATCCCGTTTAAACTGGATGATCATTTTTTTATTTGGTTACTCTTAGGGACTAAAGTGATAGATAGTTCGACCACAAGTTTAGAGTATTTTTGTTCAACTACAGGTAGTACCTATAAAAATATTTGCTATACAATAAATTAATAACGATGTGTGCATTTTATTTAAGTCTTATTACATAAGAGATTCCCCTAAACTCAATTTAAAGTAGCTGTTAAAACTTGTAAACAATTTTGAAACTTAAAATTGACATGGAATTTTGTGATTTTCAGTTATGTCAAAGCAGCAATTTCTGGTACCACTTTTTAAAAAAACATATGAAATGTGATAGTATTGTGATAGTAAATATAATAAAACGTTGCTACATTACGTTGCTTATTTAGTTTGAGTTTTAATTTTTTAAATACTTTTATGATATTATTTGAACTTGTACTTAAGTAGTTTCAATATTATTCTATAATGTTTGGTGGGGTATCGAAAAATACCTACCACAGCTATAGTAGGTTAATTTAAAGGTACTACACATTTTGATTACAATTAATAACTAAATTCCGTGAAAATTAGGTATAAAATTAAGCGCGGGGCTACGGATATTTACTAGGGGGTTCGTGCAACTCAGATGTTTGTGAAAAGGGTTCGTGAGTCGAGAAAGTTTGGGAACCGCTCTTATAGACATATTGCTTCTATACCAATATATTTTCCATAATACTCCATTAGGAAGCCTTAAACTTTTGGTAAACTACATTTATGCACAAAAGATATTTTAAATAATTTGAAACTTTATATTTGGTAAAAAAAGTTCTATCACACAAAGTTTCTTATAATCATTCATAGACTACTAGTATTAAATTTTCTACATCAGCGAGTAATGATTTCTCCCCCAACTTTTGTATTACATTTTATTCGATTGATTCCATCTCTATTTAAACCCAAGTTTCCGAACTTAATTTTTATAAATATATGTTGTAAAGTTGCAGCTCTTATTTATAGTGTATTAATAACACTAATATGACTAGGCCTGCATAAAAAGTTTTTAGTTTACGTAAAGTAATAATAAAACTTAAGCACTATATTTATTTAGACTGTTATGAATAATAAAAATAAAAAGTTAGAGATAGGGCAGTGAGAAATGATCAGTTGACACAGAGATTGTACTTTCAAAACCTCATACCCTAGTAAAAAATTGTTACTTTAAAGAGCAACCAGGGAGTAGTACCTAGTTAGTTAAAAGCTATCTAGCGTGGAAGTGGGAGTAGCTGACAGCTAACAAAGATGCCATAGCTAATATCATATATACATCCATTCGCTAAACCTTAATGATCTGCAACAAAATGTGTTGAGCTTCCGTAACGTTTTGCAATCAAAATTTTCACCCCAAAATAATTTTTTTATAATTGTTTTTAGAGTTTTTACATTAATTAGGCCTAAATACAAAATTATGAAAGTAACTGTTTGGGTGTTTCTTTTGTGGAAGTGACGTCAATGCTTCACTAAAAATGATCTACAAAGGAGACCTTCTAAAAGGCTGTCTTCTTTTCAAATATCAAGATGGCAATCTGAATTAAATAAGGGCGATCGATGACGATGTACAAACTGTTTTTAGCTGTGCTTATGTTTATATGTTTTTAAAATAAAAGGTTTTATTTTGAAACTAATATATGTTATTGA
Organism: Timema douglasi; assembly: GCA_901482245.1. Taxonomy (NCBI): domain Eukaryota; kingdom Metazoa; phylum Arthropoda; class Insecta; order Phasmatodea; family Timematidae; genus Timema; species Timema douglasi. The sequence goes on along the minus strand of CABEEJ010000004.1, from coordinate 514,307 downwards.
GCTTTCTTTAATTTATTAAAATATATATGTATTTTGGTGACCAACTATTAGATTATACAAGTGTGAATACAATACTTTTCAATTTATTATTTAATGCACTATAATATCTCTAATTACCATAACCAAGTAACAAAAAACCTAATAGTTTTATTAATATTGTCTATTCTTTATATTAGTTAGGAAAAATAAATGATATAGTAATCCTTAAGGAAGTATTAATATAAGCGTTTATTAACACTTTTGATTAATAATCTAGTATGACTAAGAAAACCACAATTATTTCCACTTAGGTTAACTTTAGTGAAATCCCACCAATGTTTGCAATACAAATCCTCTGTTATCTGTCAGTTATCATCACTCCTACGCTGAATGGACTTAAGGTTAACATTTTTAGCACATACTGTATCTCGACAAAAGCTTTCAGTACTACTCAATAGGTGGCACATCTTATGTAGTTCTTTGCATTAAAACTAGGTACCACTAGTTCACCAATCACTCACTCTTATATTCAATCGACTTTGTCAATAAGGTCCGTTGATGTTTAGAAGGTTAGGACATCCAGTTGACCAACAATGAATTACCTAAATCATTGAATACAGTATTGTTGCATATCTTTGTTCTTGCATTGAGCTTGCCTTGATAAATCATACGAGAAATATGAGGATTATTAAATTAAAAGATATTAGCCAATAAGTATATATTTGGTTTTGTTTGGACTTAGTTCACGTAATTATCAGACACTCTTAGCTGTCTTTTTTTTTCCTTCAACGCGTGTTTAATAATTACTCTACTGGACTGAGAATGAAGGAAATAGTTTTTTATTTATTTGAGGTATTTAACGTACACTCTATACGACTAATTAGATGGCACACGAGAATTTCTATGAGCGAGAGCAAAAAGGGCTAGCAATTTTCCCGGAAAAGGTATTTTCATATACCATCAAGGGTTCCTTTGCATGCCCCAATTACATGGGACCAAAGGCTTTACTTCCCTTCCGAAGGAAGTTGTGCTACGGATATTTATTGCTCATGAAAAATCCATCAATTCCAGCGGAGATTTAACCCACGAACATCAAGTCCTGAGGCGAAAACTGAACCCCTAAGCCACTGATGTCCAAGTGAAATTAGGACTAAGAAGAAATGGACCTTATTATTCCAGGGGAAGAGTAAGAAATGATTTAGGAAAAACTATCCTCAGAAGCTACCATTATGTAAAAGTTTTTTTTTTGCAAATATATTTTCCTTAGTACTCGTATGAATCAAGATTTTAAGTTTCCTAAGTTTATTCATTTAGAAGTTACCTACACCAGAAGTTACACAGGCTAACACGTCAGACTTGCCAAATGTATGTGTAAATATACATCTAGGCCTATATAGACGTTTATATATAATGATATAGGCATATACGTGTATTATATACTTATATACATATATATATGAATACATACATACGTTTATCTGTACACATATATACTTTTATACGTACATTTATATCCATGTATTGATGTATACATGCATGGGTACTTATATATAACTATACACATAGGCCTACATTGCAATCAATTATTTATTAAAATTGCCAATTTTATTTATATAGTTCATTTTAAAGCCACACATTACTATCTAGGTCTACTTCAACTCTTTTCCCCTCACTCTCCGCTTTTTATGTCTTTTTCCGTCCGTTCTCCTCCGAGTATCTTCCTCTTTCTCTCTGTTTCTAACACAAAGTATCTAATTCTTCGTTTGTCTTTCATTCTTAATCTTTCTTTCTGTTCCTTATTTTCTCACTCTCTCTAATTGAACAATAAAACACAATGTTACTATTTTGACAATAATTTACTGTTAAGGTTTCTACATAGTGTAGATTATCTCGATGATTATATTAATATGGATTTTTATTTAGATATTTGTCCCGCGAAACCAGCGACAATTAAAATGATACGATTTTATATTGAGATATTGCCCTGTTATTGAGCCCTATTTATAATGATATATGGGTGTTATGGCGATGACGCGTATACTCCATTCACGGTAGGAATTACTCTCTGAAAGGTCTTTTTTCCTACCAATATCCTACTATATAATATATTTCTGGTAGGGAAAAAGGCCTTTCAGAAATAAATTCCTACCGTGAACAGATTTTACATGCACGGTGAGGTTACCTGATTATATATGATACTTATAATTACGAAATGAGAAAAGCTTTGGATGTTGCACACGATTTATTTAAATGATTACAGATCCGGTACTGAAGATATATCAAATGACACAGTTTTTGTGTGATTTTATACGTTTCGCGTTCTGAGTACTGTGTGCTGTGTAGATTTGTGTTAGTACTTCACTGTGGATTCATACGTACAAGTGGCTTAAATATGACCTACCCCTTGCCTCTTGGACCCCTTGTCGCCAGTGTAAAAACTAACTAATATAAAAAATCCTAGCAACCTGATGTAGTGAAGGCTGGATTCCTATTGGGTAGAGGGAGCCAGCACGTCACATGCTCTTTCTAATACAATGGAGTTGATCTTTACTAAAAACATAATAATTTAAACGTATATATTGAAATTATTTCTAAAAGAGCGTGACTCTCCATGGACGAAGTATTAAAAGAAAATTTTAAATACAGTTCTTTAAAGAAAAATACACTTAACCCATGACTTTTTTGATATATGAGATGGGTCTAAAACAGTATCATTACATGGTCTTGGGATTATAAGTTCTTGCCAAAAGACTTGATGTTCGTGGGCTTAGGCCCAGTCAGGGTTGAGGGATTTTTCTTGAGCGATAAAAATCTATAGCACAACTTCCATTGGAGGGTAAATAAAGTCGCTGGTCCCATGTCAATTGTGGAATGTAAAATAACCCTTTAAATGTAGATGGAAATAACTTCCCTGGAAAAATATGTAGGCTTTAACGCTCTCACTCACAAAAAATTCAAATGTGCTAATATACTCAGTTGGCTCAGAAAGTACATCTTAAATAATTTACACAAACAATACATTATGTATTTTAATTGGTGTCAAATATTCAATGGCGTATTCTCATCTACCAAACATTACATAATATGTGTTTAGTAGTAATAATAATAATAATACATTATTAAGAAACACCTAGTTTTTGAGTTATTAAAGGTTTTCCTAAAAATGAATTGGACCTTGGAGCCATTAAATTGCCTGCTCGATCACCAGATTTAAACTCAATAGATTTTTTTTAATCTTTGAGGACATTTAAGTACCATTGTTTACTCAACTCCTGTATTTTAAGCTGAGGTTTTAAAAGAACGTACCTTTAAAAGGCATGTGAGCATATACGTAATAGCTCAGGGGTATTCAACAGAGAACGACCAAAAATGGAACGCAAACTCAGTGTTTTTTGTTTGTTTCTGTTATCTTTGTTTTGTTTAATTGTATTGTTTAATTTGTTGGATTTCTTATTGACTGTCCGACACCTTAACTCAGTTGGGAGTATGTCTGTCTTCTGAGCTAAAGGTTCCGTGTTCAATTACTAGCATGGTTGAAGAAATTATCATTGGTGAAATGTAAGTTTTCCATTTCACGGTGATGAATTAATGGCTAGAGCCTGGATGTTGTGTCCGTTCTAGATTAGTGTTTTTTTATAGTAGTCAATGAGCCTGAAGTCTAAAAATGGGTGTTCATTACCAAATTGAGGGAAGAGGGTTCACTATGTGTTTTATGTTTCTTGAAGTGTATTAGGAAGGAAAATGTGTGATAGCCTTGCATAACTCTCGGCCATCTTCACAATAGACGCCATTTTACAAAATGGCACCCGACAGACGAAATGTTTCATTTGAAAGCCCTTGGAGACGTTAGTATTTAAGATAAAGATTTTTTTCAAGCTAATAACATTGGCTATAAGAATATATTAACAAAGTTTCAATAAGTTAAATATTTTTAAAAATATATTCGTTAAAAGTCAAAAGTTAAGAAAGGTTTTACATACTTACTTATGAATAACATATTTTAACATAAATACGAATGATATTTTTTTAGAATGAATGTACTCTAAAAATATAGATAATATATTTAGATTCAAAATTATATCAACGTTGCTTACTTTTACGTCATAAATAACCTCACAAGAAAGATTGAATAGAAGTCACAAATACCAAACACCACGCATTCTTGTACTATATCAAAAAATTATTCATTCAAATAACTATTCTTCACATATAGTTTTCTATTACACATAAATAGGTGATATATTTAACTTATTTTTTCTGATGTCATGTAAAAAGGTTTAATTCCTTTTTCTTCAAATCAATCTTTATTCAGAAATAGCCTCCATTAGTGGCATATTTGAGAAGCAGTGATATTCCGTGACCTATGTCCTGTAGTTTCTCTCCTAAGTGTTCGTTCACTGTTTTTTTTTATGGATGCTTCCTTATGTGTGTCAAAGACTACGTCAATTCTGTTACTTAAACCTCCTTCTATTAGAGCCACATTAACACTCCACCAAAGTTATTTGATCGCCTTTTTCACGGTGAACGAGATTCATAACATCTTTCACGGTGGCAGCATTGTGACGTATCTATTCAATAGAAGGCGCATTACTTTGTAAATATTTTGCCAAAATATCTTTGTTTGTTTTACAAGGAAGTCCTTCTGGAGATAATAGGGATCCTGGTATAGGCCCTAGTGGGAGCAAAAGTACATCCCTCATGGGAATATCACGACTTTGTGCCATGATAATAATTCTACCAAAAAGAGCTCTCTCTGTCTGCTTTCAAAACGATAGATCTCCCATTGGATTTAACTACTTCCTTCTTGCACATGCTTCCGAAAGTTTTTAACTTATTCATTTTAATGGGCTTGTGAAATTTCTTGATCGGTAGAATATTGTTGAACCTTTCAGCTTTGAATTCATTATACAGTTTTTGCCCTAGTTCAAAATTTTCCGTTAAATTGGTTGTAACTTCTCTAGAAGCTTTTACCGCTGTATATATACTGATTAAGTCCTGGTCTCCATAAAAAGGATTCACCCAACTCCAAGAAGATCAACGAAAGCCAACACTGCATTTTCATCCTTTTCAACTCGGGTTTTATGAAGTTCAGAGTGAAAATGGAAGGAATTGTTACTCTGTACTATTTCTCTCATTAAAGTCAGGAATGAACTTCTATGTTCTGCTGTGATGTAATATATTTTGGCAGATGCTACTTTTAAGCTAAATCTTGTTGTAACACCTGGTGTTTGGGTATCTTTGTTCACAGTTCCTTCGATGGTTTGATCTACTGGAATGCAGTCAAAAGTATTGTTACTTGATGTCTGAACTTAAAAATATCCATTGATAAAATGGTGAAATACTTCTGGATAGTCTTCTGGGACCGCTATATTTTGAGCATAATATACAGTTAGATACCGGCTATAATTCACTTTATCATAAGAAAAACACCCAGGAATCGTTGAGGATATGGCTGAGAGATGTAAATGCCAGTCTCCTTCTCTAGCATCTCACAGAAAAGCTAGTAATATATGTTATACCATATCAACACAAGACGTCCAGAATGATGATCAAGCACCATTATCATGCCTTAGGTACTGCAAAAATTTAGAGCAAAGCTTATGAACTTTATCGAAATCTTGACTTTCTAAAATTGATTCAATTTTTTCTTGTAATAGATTATCAGCTAAAGCCTTTACATTATCAATAAATTAATCAAGCCTGCTTTTATTTTCACTTCTTTCCCCTTGAACCCATGGAACAAATTCCGCCCAAATAATCCTCATTATAGCTTCATAGGCCTAAATATATTTATGAATTCTTACAGCCCGATTATACAGTGCACCTTCAAACACACCCTTGGTAGAACCATCTGTTAGTACACCCGATTAAACGCAAAGACCCTTCAACCCAGCATCTTGAAATGTTTTTCCTATAATTGAAAGGAGATTACACATAATGTGAAATGTACTAATCCGCAGGATAATATTTGTGTATTTTTCTTTATATTTCCATACTACTTCACCCACTTTTGAATAAAGGGCTTGGTTTATAACAACGATTATTTTATCTAAAAGAAGTGACTCTCTTATAAGTTCTGATTGATTTGAAATTTCATAAACCGTCATAAGTTCAGTTTCTGAAGAATTGATTGTGGGTAAGTAGCCAATAAGATCTTTTAAAACACTAACATCTTTTCTTGTACTAAAATTAAATCAGGTCCAGCTGGGAATTCGATATATTTTACTAACTGCTTGTCTTGTGACAACCAAAACTAAGTTTTTCTTTTTGGACATTTCCACAGTGTTCATATATTCGGATGTATTATCAAGTGTTACTCTTGTTAAATCGGGTCCATCTCACTCACCAGCGATATACACCGAAAGTTCTTCATTGTCTTTTGGAACAGTTCTGTGCTTTGATTTTTCAATCTTAGGAAGTGGTTGATTCTGTAGATGAGGGCCATATACATTAGTCTGAATGATAATACCATTTACTCTGTGGATAGTACCTTTTCCTGTCAGAGTTTCTTATATATTTCTATACTATCACATGCTAGAGTTGTAAATACATGAAGCTGTTGTTGGTAGGAAGAATTGTTGGCTGATCTACAATAGCAGCAAGTTTCTGGAGGCATAGGGCTGTCTCATTTTCTTTTATTTGTGTGTATGAAATTCCATGTCCCAGATGATTCAATACTCGGATTATTTCAATATTCCCAGTGTTATTATAGTATAATGTAGACTGCTATCTTTGCTTGGGTGGTTTCAGCTGACCACGAGTAACTGCATATATGATGTCTTGGCTGAAGGATTCAACCAATAACACTAACCTGTCAGATGGTTTAATTAGTTCTGGATCACTATCCAGTAAACCTAGTAAAAAACGTTGTAGATATTCAGGTACTGTAAACGATTCAACATCAGAAGGGTGATATTGCCATGATTTTTTTTTTCTTTTTAAATAATTGATCTTAAGTAGGACGATGTCTGATGTAAAATGTTGTTAGTGTTGTAAGATTTTGTATTCTACAATTCAAAATCACACTTCAAAGCTTCATTTTATATAATGACTTCTTGCAAAATACGACTGTGAGGAACAATCAACAATTTTACTCTACTGTCTGAAAATATGTGTAGACTATCTCTGAACTCAAAATCAATATTCCTCCGAAAGTGAGTTTTTGGTGATTGTTTAAGGTGCGGAAGAAGGGAGCTTAAGTATTTTTACAGTTTTTATAGAATTTAAATTGTTTAGTAAAATAAATCAAATATTTATTCAGTAGCAACATAGAGTTTAGTGTTCTGCACATGCTAATACCTATAGATCTTTAATATGTATCAAAGGTGTCCTGGAATTTTGTCAAAACATTTTAGCTTATTTAAAAAGTTTTGACAAAATTCCAGGACATCCTTGACAGATATTCAAGATCGGTTGATATTAGCATGTGCATAAAACTAAGCTCTATCTTGCTACTGGAGAGATATTTTATTTATTCTGGCCAAAAATATATAATGCTATAAAAACTGTAAAACTACTCGCTCTCCCTTCGGCCGCACCTTAATATAAAAAGTTCCCTTTTCCTTCTTATGGCTAGTCAGCTTTTCAAAAAGAGAAACAAGATGTACCGCTTTCTTATTGGGAATCACTCACATTCTGTTATAATGAAATAACTCTTCAAATGCCGAATTTTCTGTATCTCTGTAATAATCATCGGTGTCGTTAAATGTATCTTCATTGCTTTTGGATTTAGCACTTGTATAATCTCTATAGAATGACGAATGGTAGTGTACTTCTGTAGCCACTATGTCCCTACTTGTAGCTGCTAAGATGTTCATATCACCTCTTAGTGTTGCAAATTCACGAAGTTTCTTGTCAACTCTGAGCTCTGTCACTACTATAAGTTTTTCCTGGGTTGATGTTCCTTTGTGATGTTTGACTTTCTCACAAAATATACACACCTGGTCATTCACAGTAGAATTGACTAATGTTTGACGGGTCAAACTTTTATTTAGATTCCTGCTATTACTTCCTACTGAATCAATTTCATTTGATTCTGATTTTCTTTTTAGTGACTCCAAATCCTGTTTCATCATAAATATGCTCTTGCACTGTTTATGATAAAATATAGATGGAACGCCATTGTTTGCTAAAATTTTATCAGAATTTAACAATGTAACATGATTTCTAATTTTTGCAGAGTTTAGCAAAGTCAGACAAGATTAATAGTTTTGAGGGCTAATTAAATTTTCTGGGTTATTAGTACATGAAAAACCATGTATGATACACTTTTTTAGTGTAGAGGCAATACTATTTGTAGTATCCATTGAACTGCTTTTTATTTAATTGTCCTATTTTAGCTGCATCCTCTGTCTTGTGTGTTTCACTTTAAACAGAAGAGTTTGTGTTAAGTTTTTAGGTGCCAGAACCGTGGTGGGAGGAAGTACGAGGAAGTAAGGTGAAACTGTCCGGCCCTTAAAACTCGTCCGGTTCTGCGCATGACGTCAGCTTAGGGGGACTTGCTTTACTGCGAGCATTGCGCACTATGGCACGTTCTCGAGTAATATTAGATTTCAACAATACACCTTGTATAAATCACCACAGAATAATGTAGAAGTAAGTAGTGATCTTTTAGAATGTTTATAGCAAGAATAATAGGGATGTGAAATAATAAAATTACGTATATTTTAACATAATTGTGCAAAGTGAACGAACTTGTTAAATTCTTCAAACAAGGAGATAATAAAAGCAATAGATTCATATTTTACTACTCAAAATATTATGATGCACACGTTAAAGAACACGTCTTGTTTCAATAATTCCATCAATATTAGATTAAATTATGACTGTCAAACAAAATCCTTGACTCGAACGAATAAAGCACAAGAAAAACTTATATTGGTCACAACAGAAAACAATACAAAATATAATATGTAACCAAGAAAATCAAAGAACATTCAAAATATTTTAAACCATTATTAAGTAAACTTATATTCCTTTTTCATTATAAACACCTATTTTATAACTGCAATATTAAGGACAAATTTATTAACTGCTTTGATTTTTTTAAATCTATGATTGGAAATCAATATTTTTCCTTTCTAATATGAATATAAAATAATGCAATAGTGCAATTTTTCAACCCTGAAATTCTGATGAATATTTGCGTTTAATATGCTCCAAACCCCAAAAAACGAGTTTAACAATTATGTATGTTCCTGGGCCTTGATCCTAAAATATTTAATGAAATTGATATTTAATATGGCTATAGCTCAGGAATTTTATTCAGACGCTAGATTTTAAATTAAGAGTAATTTACTGAAAGTTGATTTGTTTAAATTTCAATTTTTTTTACAAGTGCTTTAACGATTTAGTTTAAAATGTATATCTAATGAATGTTTATCTTATGATAAACACTGTATACTTGTTTCTGGTAAAAAATCATTTATGAGCAATTTACGAATGAGTAATGGTTAATTTATTCCAAATAGCTTTATCTTTCTACATTTTTGTGGATAATAAAGTAAAATACGACATTGCAAAGACTTCTGGAAATATTCTTCTGCAAAATGATCAAAACAGATTGTGGCTGGATGGAAATGTTATAATTATCTTAGAATAAATAGTCTAATTTAACAAAGAAATAATTTTGTAAATATAAAAATTAAAAATAAATATGAAGGAAATAATATTAAATTATTTTAAATATTTAACAAAGCTCTTAAAAATACATAAAATTAGAAATTTTATCTTCTTATTTTTTCCCCCACGTCCATCTGGATTATACGCATTTATTTACACAAAATAATATGGATATGAGAAATGTAAAATTTAGAGGATATACACTCTCATATTAATACGAAGAGAGGAGGAAACCATTTATGATAACCCACCCTTATCACACTCAGCTGAGAATCGAATCTCATCCATCCCCGTCACTAGCAAACAAGAATAGATTGGCTTGACCAAGGCTAAGACCATGTGATCACCTATGCCTGTCAAACTAAACAATCAAATCACATGGTGTACATCAAAGACAGAAGTTTCCAACTTGAACATGCCAGAAGGCCAACCCTCAGAATCTAGTGGCGGATCGCTATATAATCATATAATTTCTGTCAATCTATAAAAAAATGAGAGAAGGTATTTAATGGTGAATGAAATAATAAGTGATAATTTAAGCATGTTTAGTTAGATATCAAACGAATTTTCTGACAAAAAATATACTCTTTGTTAAGTCAATATAATACAGCAAATGCAAGGAAGAAATTATTTAGAGCTTTCATGTATTTATTCCCATGCTAGTCAAAACTTTCCGTTTCTAGAATAAAACACCAAACTTTACTGCAGTTGATTATGTTCGCAAGAAACTTCGTGGGCCACCAGTAGGGAATACGAATTATTATATTGAATGTCTAAAATTTTAAAATACTGACAACTAGTGGCAAATTGTAACAAAGGCAGAGAAACAATGAAAATATAATACATTCGAATTAAAACGACAAAGTAGAAAAAATTCCTATTAATAAAGTACAAGCTACAGTATTGCTAAACCTAAATAATCAATTTGCAGTTTAATCTGATATGTTTGTCCATTTCTATAAAATAAGTATCAAAATAATATCTATCCACCCGCATCGTCGGGAAGGTGTAAAGAGTCAAGTCTTATCTAGTTTGGTTTGTCAGCGACGGGGAGATTGGGGTTCGAATACCAACCGGGCTTACTTACGTTGTTGTTCTTAAATGGTTTTCCATCCTTTCTCCACGCAAGTTCTTACCTTATTAATATAAATATGAGGACTGCTTGAACAGGTAAAAAGACGGAGTTCACATTATAATTTTTTATAAATACAGGTCAACTAATGCTAATAAAATAATAGGACCTTACGCAAAAATATTAACAAAAATAATTAATTTATGAACCCGCTTCCCTTGTCAAATCCCGGAAGTGGGGCCCTTTCTTAAATTGTTTTACACTCTGCCCCCCCCCCCACGCAAATACGGGTACATTTAATCTAAATTCAACCATCTTCCCCCTAGAATATTTTAGTAGTTAAATATGCATACAGTTCAAAAGAGTAAAAATACATGGTAACACAAACACATTTATTTAAAAATAGCTTCTACATGATTTTGGATTTTGACTGGATTAACGGCGATTATAAGTCTTGAAGAACCCGTAGTGCAGCTTATTATTACTATTAAATTATAGATGATAATATATTAATGAATGTTTGTACAATTTATCTATAAAGCATCAAACATTGCCATATTATATTTGTTAATATAGTCAGAGAAAATTGCTTACAAGTTTTCAGATTAAATTTGTCCTACCTCTTACATTCTACTATCCACTTTCTTTTATTAAGTTCATCATTCGGAAAACTAAGATATTTAATATTGCAGCCAAACTTGGCATGATTCCTAATTTTAAACATTTAAACACACTAAATAGGTGGTATATTTGAATTGTTTCCCTCAAGTTGTTACGTCTACAGCTACCCGACTCCCCCGAAGATGACGTCACGGCAAGAAGGAAGGAGTGGGAGAACATGCGCTCGCACGGTTTCACCTTCTACTTCTTCACACCACGTGCCAGAACCATATACTGTAAAAAGGTATTTCAAAATAAAAACTGCTTGGATAGAGTTTTTATTTCTTTGTAGAGTAGTTAAATCCGTATCATCTTTAATTAGAAAATAAAAATAGAAAGTATCTGAATTAAGTTAAAATTTAACAAACGTATACATTAATTTAGACTGTCGCAATACACTATTAATTCTAAATGCTCTTTCTTTCATCCTACTATTCCATAGGTTATATAAAATGTAGTAAAAACCAATACAAAAAGGCTAAACAATAATTACTGAAACATTATCAAGACGAAATCAGAACAATGTAAAGTAATACAGAATGTGTGCAGTGCTTAGCATATGTCACTCTCTTGCGTTAAATCTTCCTTGTGACGTTATTTATGAAGTAGAAGTAATCTCAGTTGATATAATTTTAAAGCTAAATAAATTATATATAATTTTATAGTACATTCATCCTAAAAATATCATTCGTATTCATGCTATAGTGTGTTAAACATAAAAAAATATTTTATAATATTTTTGAACTTGTGACTTTGAATGAATATATTTTTCAATATATTTAACTTATTGAAATTTTGCTAATATATTCTTACAGGCAAAGTTATTAGCTTCAAAATAATAAAAGAAAATCACTGTATCTTAATTACTAACGCCTACAAGGGCTTTCAAATGAAACACTACGTCTGTCGGGTGCCATTTTGTAAAATGGCGTCTATTGCACAGATGGCCGAGAGTTATGCAAGTCTATCACACATTTTACTTCTTAATACACTTCAAGGAATGCAAAAAAACATGTTGAGTTCTCCTCCCCTTTTTGGTAATGACCAGCCCCCCCCCCAGGTTTTTGGACTCAAAGTAGTGTGTTCATATAATCAGTCGGTTCAGTAAGTACATGTTAAACACCTCATATAAACGAAAGAAACAAACTTATTAATTTAACAATAAGATTTCACCTACCTCACAAACTGTTTTTAGACCCATGTTTATATGAACTTTTCGTAATGTTTGGTGGATGGGAATTTGCCCCTAGAACAATCGACACTAATTAAAATACATCCTGTTGGCACAACAATATTTTCTTCCATGTTATTTCAAAATATATTTTAGGCAAAACTGGAGATAAAAGTTATAAACTATTCCCTATATAATTAACAACTCTACGTTTTAGGTTTTATAACAATAATAATTTGAAAGTTTAAATTAGTTTATTTTCAACACCATTCCACGAGAAATGTTGCAGTACTGAGATCAAAGTAGGCGGCCAAAAACATTGATTTCTTAGGCAAAAAGTAATTTTTTTAATAGTGTAAAACCATTTAAAAAATTGGACGATTGCATTTTTTTAATGGTTTTGGAACTTCAAGACCAATATTTTAATAAAAAATACTACAACGTAAAGATATTTCCCTTCAAGTAAGCGGTGCCCTTAATTATATTTAAACTACTTGAGGTTAAATTGACTTGAATCAACATACATTAATGAGCCACATACGAGTCTCAACATATATTATTTTATCTTATCCTTAAACACATTTGTCATATAAAGTTCAGTTTTTATATAAGAAACAAAACATTGTTACAAAACGTTTTCATGTTTAAAAAAATACCAATCAAAAACTAGGCAAGTGTTATAGTACGAATTTTTCTAAAACTAATTTTGTACATAAAACCAACATTTTTACTTAAATAGAACATCTTTCCGAGTGTTCCGATTAATGTTCTAATATTATAAAGACCAATTTAATTCCTTCCTAATCTGTCTCGAATCTAATGCTTGTCTTGTCAAACCTTGATATGTTTTATTTTTAATAAACTGTAAGTAGCTGTTATATATTACATACTCGCTATTTTTGACAGGTATTACGAGACATTTAGATTAGCGTGACTTGATTTATTTTATTCTGCCTTCTTTTTTTTATTTATTCTTAAACTCTTAATCCTTCTGCACGATGGGATAATATTTGTGACTTGTCTGACAATTCTTAAGAAGCCGCTTGTTGTTGACAGCCAACCAAAAGACAGAACAAAAAATAATACAAGATATGAAATATAAGAGGAAAGCGTATGACCCTTGTAGTTTTTGTACAAAAGGTCAGATAACTTCATGAAATAGACAAGTCTATTGACCCTCTTACACTCCCTCCCTCCAAATAAAAGGTATAATTGATTTATCATCTTCAAGACGCTTCAAAATTAAAACTAGACGTTTCAAAGAGAAGGTTCTAATCTTCTTCTTTTTTTACTGTTATGAAACTGTTTTTTAAATATAGAAGTACTAATTGGATCTCAATATTCTATGTGCCAACTCAATCAATTGGTGACTTTACTTTAAACTAAATTCAAAACATGGAAAAAAATAAAAATAAAATTATATTCTGGGATTGATATTTAAAAATACAAATAGGTTCAATTTATCTAGATATACTTTTATTCAGACCGTAACATAGAAATATAATTTTAAAATAAGTTTATAGCTATTATACTTAACAACATTGTTTAGAAACTAACTAAGCTAAGAAATGGGGATGAGAAAGGAGGTTTGAATAAAAATGTACACACTTTATTGTAGAGAAAGAATGGGAAAATGACATTTGCGATATCTAGGGCACCAGCCAGGATTTAAATTTCGTATCTCCTAGGTATTTGGTAGAGCGTTTACCTATTTTTTAGGGGCATCGGATTTGATTCCCAGAATGGCAGAAATATCTATTTTTGTTGAAATTAAGTTTCTTTTTCAAAGAGATGAATTGATGTATTTTTTGCCTGCATTAGTACTAAAAGTTAGTTTGTAGTATTTATGTAGCTCCAATCAGATTTTACAGAAGTGCATGTTTAATATCCCAACTAATTAAATTAAAGTCTATAAGAAATTCAAATTTTTATTGCATGCATGCCACCACATTAAAAATCATGGTACCCTTCAAAAAGATAACAAATGAAACTCAAAATATAGCTTTTAATGTAGCTCACATTTAGAGCGATACATATCCGTTAGCATCCACCAAACTGGTTTCATTTTCCACGGACCTTTTGAAACTTCTAAACATGAAGGTCTGTAGGCTTATACAATCATAATAAATGACAAGCATGACGGCTATACGCTTTTAAAATGTTGTTTTTCAGATATAAGACTTCCATAGAGCCAAACAAAACTAGAAATATGTACAACTTATTCTACATAGTCTACTCTGTGTCAGTATTATTCTTAGGCACCACTTATTATTTTCATAACTAGTTATCATATTGATATTTAATTTCTTTCTAAAACAATAATTCTATACCATTTCACAAAATGTAAGTTGTCTTTTTTTCTCAGGAAAAGATACAATATTATTTAAATTATTATTTTAGATAGTAGTCCTCGGCTGTAAACAATTAAAATGGATTAATTTTTAGAATTAGAAACTCCCTTTTACAAGCTATCTAGACCAGAACAAAAATTATGCATTTTCAAATTGTTTTATGGCTCAAACTATTAATACATATATATATATATATATATATATATACACTATTAAATAATAATAATATGATATTTAGACCCGCGTCTTACTACCCGTTCGGGTTATACGCTTTAAGTAATAATTACTCTAATGGATTAGGAATTGGGAAGGTTGAATTAGAGGAAGTGAACCTGCATTTGCGTGGAGGGAGAGTGGAAAACCATTTATGAAAAACCACCCCAGTTCACCCGACCAAGATCCGAAACTCGATCTCCCCGTCCTCAGCAGTCGAGTTCAACACGACTAGCGCGTTAGCCAACTACACCACCGAGGCGGGTTATACACTATTTATCCAATAAATTATTGAAACAAGAATTATTACCAATTAAAATATCGATGCTATTCTTGAAAATTGATAAATCGGAGATAAATATAATAATTTTCAATATCTGTAAACTCAGTATAAATCCCCCGACAGTTCAGGTTCTCCCTGATTTCCAAGCGCGTGTCAGCCCTGGAAATGGTCTCGGTGATCATGGCTAGCTGGAAGCCAATATTTTTCTCCCGTGTGTGCGGCGGCCGATTAAAAATGGGTGGGGCTCTTGTTGATGTTTGTATTGTAAGTTGTTGACAGCCTCCTGTAGTTTCAATGGACCATACCTACACCGTCCATCTCGGACAGTTCCTGACCTCTCACCAAGGCGGGAAGGGAGGAGGGGAAGTAACGAGACTGCCCCCGTCGAGTCACGAATTAAGAAAGAAGGGATACTCTAAAGTCGCAACTTACAACTTAACGACCAATGCTGATATTCAGCACTAGCATACAGAGATAAACCATGACTATATGTGCTCCTGTCAAAAAAACAACTCAAGGTAAAACTTTATATAAAATACAGCCCTTTTTTAATAAGAAGTAATATTTAGAAGAAAAAAAATGCAGGTAATAATGATAAAATTTTACTGTATTAATGGTTCTAGCTATATTGATATTATATATAAAGAAATGACAGCTATTTTTCACATGACATTTACGTATGAATCCGTGAAAGTAGATCTTGTAACGTTCTTTGCTGTCAGATAAAAACAAGTCCCTTCCTATGAAAATTGGACTGTAGTGGGATTTTTCTAACAGTAAAGTATAAAAATATACAAAATTTTAGGTCAACATTGATAATATTTTACTATGACATTTGAATTATTTTATAGGTAATTAAAATATTAACCATTAAAATTAACATCTACGAAACCCATTACTTGACGTATGAATATAAATAAATTAACTTTAGATACGTTTGTAATATTGTCAGTTACTTTTATGCCCACCAAAATCTTAATACAACTTCTATAGAGACTCAATTTGCTTATAGCTAATTGACATTAAAACAAACTACGTTTATATAAATTATGTTAGTAGGATCAGTTTCACATTTCCTATTAATGTAAAAATTTACGATTTGCTTTATATCCAACAAGGTTGAAAACTAGTGTTTTATATTTTAGTGGGATATCATTTTGCATCATGATTATATATATATATATATATATATACACGATTGTCCCCATAAAGAAGAAGATAAAGGCCTAATAGTCGACTGCAAGTCTTAGGAATTTAAAATTTGAGTCCGGTAGTGTTACAGAATATATTCAAATTCATACATGGATTTATTCTTATACCTAATTAATATTTAGACCAGAGATGGCAAAACGTTTTGAAGACGCTCTGATAAAACGTTTAGATTAGTTATTTTTCGTATTTCTTTAGGAGTTTTTATTATCAAAATATACAGTTGGAATCTTTTATCATAATCTATTATTTACTATCATAACTACATTATATAATATCATCATTCTATATAGGATTATTATTTTTATTATGTGTTATTGTGGTATATTGCGCTATAAAATTATTTACGGTTTAAATAATAACATTCTAAAGACTACATTCTATTTTAATAGGTGCTTTACAAAAGACAAAATTAATGAAATTAAAGAACCAATAGTTTGTTTGCGAGAAATTATAATAGTTATTTAGTTATTAATACACTAAAATCATGGAGTTAGAAAAAACTTGTAGAGCAGTGAATACAAAGTGCCAAAAAAATTATTCAGACGTGCCATGTTAAGCACACGTGTCCAGACTGTAAGATAATATATAGCGTGTATTTAAAAGAGCGCACGTTAGATTCCTACGTATTGTATAATCCTCGTTACAGTTATTTAGACTCATCTGACACATGTTCTCATAATCATAAGCACATTTGTGGAACATTTATTTTGTGTGCTCCATATCTCAATCTTTATCCGGTCTATCAGCACATTTAAAATAGTAAAAATTAAGGAGGGAGAGTTTCTGTATGAAATGTATACGTATTGGGAGTATGGAAAACCTTATAGGACGAATAAATCAAAGTGCACTCTATCATGATTCACACCCCGACCTCCGACGCCTTTATCTTAATGCCCACTAGTGCGGGAATTATCAGTGAGGTTTTAAATTCTAACTAACTACAAATGCAGAAATTTACCTCTTCTTATTTTTTTATAAGGGTTATATTATATACATTGTCTCCTTCTCTTCCTTTCGTGCAAAGGTGGGTAAACCTTTTTATTCTACTTTCCTCGTTCCTAGCCTCGTTCCTAGCCCATATCTCGATTTCATGAACGCAGTACACACAAACAAAAAACCAACACTTTCTTTGCCCTACGCGGTAGACGAGTGATCTAAAACGGTCATTCACAGCCCACTCTGTTTATGTTGACATGAAACCCGGGTTTCTAATCCCTGCTGGTTGTACTAGGGTGGTGTCCCAATAGTAGATTATACGAGCCTGGAGTTTAATCAACGCGAAGGTCCCTATTGATAGAGTTCCATTTAAGTCTGTGGCTACTTACATAAGAGAGTGTGCGATAAAGCTTAACGCGGATCTTCTAGCGTGTGTGACTTAAAACCGTTAAAGTATATATAGTTGCAACCGATAGTGGTCAATGAAGGGGATGCTTAGTTTTAGAATCGCCCGCTGATTTGCGCCCAAGGATAAAAACACTTCCAAACACCAGCCATAAACATTTTCAAACAAAATGAACGCTATAACAACACATTCAGAACCAGTTATTTATTATTTTTGGTCGAATATTTACATATACAATGATGATATTCAATCTTGGGAACGGTAGGAAGTGATTCAGAAGTACATTAAGCCACGCCCAGATCAACTTCAGGGAAGAAAACAAAACAAGATTAAAAACAACGCATAACATAACTGCCACTGGTAGCGTTAGTTCCACATTTTATTTTATGACATTTTATTCCATTATGGGTGTAGTCTGGGCTGTAATCACTCTGATCTACCTGTGTAAATGTATGTTTAAACTTTCATGGGGGAATAAACAGATACTTCTATTGTATTAGTCCTGGTCATTCCTTCATTCCTTCCTACCATCCCATTTTATAATAATACTTAGAAGAAGTAGCCAAAGCGGAGTCTATTTGTTTTTGAAACCGTAAATAAATGACTGGTGATAATAACTGTGTGTGGTTTTTGCCACCATTGCAATACCGACGCTTTCTAATTGTAGAGAGTAACGTCTGATTAAAACTAACTTATTTCTTCCCTTTCTCCTCTCGACCCCAGAAAGATTCAAAACAATATGCAATCAAGAACTTGAGAGATTTAAAGCATCTTTCCGGTGGCCTGTTGCGAACTCAATTATTGTTATTGTAATAGAAGGCCCCATAAAAAGGAATGTAATATAAGTTATAGTTGTTATTATTTATGGAATGTGTAGGCAAGTGTAAATAAGATCCACTCCACTTTCGATGAGAACAATAAATACACATAAAAACTTGAATATTTGTTATAAATTAATAAGGTTTGAGTGGGCACACCTCTAAACTTAGTTCTCTATTTATTATTATGGTTCTCTAATTAAATATAATAAATTTGTTTTGTGAGCATATGAAGGTTATCGCTAATAAGCCCACCTAAGATGTAATATATATATTTTTTTGTATCCCAAGTCCTACTACCTGTCCGTGATACTCGCACATTTACACCAATTTAGTGGGAGAGGACTTCATTTAAAAGAAGTATGCCCGCATTTTCTTAGAGGGAGAATGGTACAACCTAGCATAATTTCTAAATGTTAATCCAACACTAATAATTTATTTATAATTTAAGCATTTCTTAAGTATTTATAATTATATTTATCTAACTAGCTATAATACACATTTGTATGTACAACACATTTCTACATAGAGACTTATATATTATATATGTATAACTATATTTATTTAAACTACATTTAGTAAAACCGATCCGCATCGGTTACGCATTGTCACGTGTTAGTCTAGATTTCCGGGAATGTAGCGATCAGGGTTCGAATCCTTCTGGTGGTTACTGGGAGTGTTTATTCCTAAATGGTTTACAACCCTCGCTCCACGCAAATGCGAATAAAGTAACTTTAACAATATATCTTCCTAATCTTTATTCAATTAGCTTAATTAACCTATGCGTATAATTCAAACGGGTACAAACACATTTTTTTTTATCTCAAACTTATTTCCACCACGACAATATTATGTTGTTTTTTTTTCAAAGATAGGGATATCACTGTTAAATTTTCTAGTGTAAGACTAGTAACCACTGGACGAGTATCGACAGATAAAAGCCACTCGCTAATGTTTCCTGGCACTTTTTTACATGAGTCTGGATACACGAGAATATCACCCATGTACCTGGCGGTAAAATATCAAAGAAAGTTGCAAGTGTCCTTTCTTCCATCTCCAATGGGAAACATCACTCCTTGTGGACCCGCACCCAAGCATCGGTGGTCAACTTTCGAATTTAATTCAGTTGATTTCTATGAATTGGCTTAGTCAACAAGTAAAGCAAGCGTGTGTACGAATCACCAGTTGCTACTTGCTCGCCGCACTGAAGGAGAAACTGAGGCTCGATGGTTGGTATCTTTCTTGGTAGTTCTGGGCACTAACAAATAAAGTAGTTCCTCGAAGTTCGATTTCATCATCCTTACGATATTTTTAAACAAGCACCCTTCATTTAACTATAAAGCTGACAAGAAACAGTGACCATAATCCACTCTATCTTAAAACATCCATTTTTCCCCTACGTTTTTTTTCTTTTTTCTTTTGGAGACATTTAATTATTATTAAAGTGACAGAAACCCCAGCAGCGGTTTTATCGCGGAGAGAGGAGTGGTGGTATGGGGTTGCTTGGTGGGGATGTAAAACATCTGTGGAGACTTGTGTCCGGATACAAGTTGGTGTATGTGCCGGCGATGTTGTTGAGTCGCTGTATACTTGTGTATGGCGATTATCACTCAGTATGTACTAGCCATAAAATATGTCGAAAGCTATGATCTGAGCTACTATCAAAATACTTAAAAGTTTTCATGATAGCTATTTAAAAAAAAATAATAGTGGCCAATACATTTGGTCGCTTATAAGTTAGTAGTTGAGTTGTACGGAATTCAGTAGTGAATTAAACCACTTTCAGTGGCCACGTGGTATAACGCGCTACTCTCGCCGTGAACTAGACTGCCAATGACGGGACGATAGATTTCCGAGACTCAGTCGGACGGGCTGGTTTTTTTTCTAAAATGATTTTCCAACCTCTCTCTACGCAAACGTGGACACACTTCCTATTAATTTAACCTTCCTCATCCCTAAAACTATTAGATTACTTAGTATGGCCACATAAGTGTATGGCCTGAATGGGTAGTAAGACACGATGCTAAGAAGTAATGAACTAATTAAGTAAACATGTATATGATACATAATGTTTATTTTTATAATTGATAATTATTTTTCTTTTGATTCCTCTTCAAGCACTTCTGGCCTTGCATTAGGGGAATACACTTTTATTAGTGATTGAAATGATAACTCCAAAGTGTTATTCTGAAGGCCCAAGAATGTCCTAAAAAGTTTGAGAAATGTTTTACTCAGTTTTGTATATTTTGAGTCCATTCATTACACCAGAATCACGATCAATTTAACGTTCACTTAACACTGTGTTATCGGGATTCATGTAACGCCACGTAAAAACTCAAGCAAAACACAAAGAATTTGGACTGTATGAAAACACATTGTTCACTAAAATGTAACCTAATCACTTAGGGCTGATTTAAATAGAAGCTTATTTGACATACAGAGTAAAGTATGATCAAAGGTTACGACGTTTTAGTGTACAAATGAAAGATTCCTGAGAACTCGTCATCGTACCATAAGCGAACAAATGGATTACTAAATAGGGCCTAGCTGTGTAGACATTGCTTGCCACATGATTAGCTAGCTAGAACAAGTGGTAGGTCTACCTTTCACAGTCAATTATTGATCGTGATGACTTTCACTTAAAAACATTTACGTTACGTTACGTCAACGTTCGGTGAACATTTATTAAACGTTAAGTTGATTATGATTACGGAATTAAAGTGGCGTTTCAACGCCAACGCACCATGTTCATATTTTTTGACATAGTTTGTGTTTTATAATAAAATAAGGAAAGATATGACTCCATAATAGTTTGGTTAGTATCATCTAATAGTAACATATTATTATAAGAAATCAAAACAATTCACTTAAAAATAAATACTGATAATTGTGTAAAATAATAAAATATTTAATCTTGGTAATATTTTTTAACGCAAAGATTAGGTTAATATATTATTTTAAAGTACCTCCATAAATAGTATAATATGGTAATTATGTGAATTGTCAATTTGAAACAATTTCTCAAATTATTATTTTATTAAATTTAATGTTAATGACGTTCATACACTGAAGCGTGACTCTAGGAAAATATTTTTATTTTTGAAGAGCATGACACTTTTTTTTTACCAATTTTTACAATTTGTACAAAATGTTGTCTACTCGGTAGTAAATATACGTTTATAAATTGTTTAGTACTATTCATTTTTAGTTAACATTTAATCTTTTGGTAATCTAGAGCATTGTATTTTTTTTAGTTGGCCAAATCTGAAACCATCAATATAAATTATATTATAATTTGCTTAAAATAAAAACGTTTTATCTGAGGAATAACTTTGCTAAATAAAAGGTTTGACAAATAAACATTCTATTTTTTCTTCTTTTCGTTCAAGTTAAACATTTATAGAACTAACAAACCAATAGAGATACATTACAATTAATGATTCTAGCTGGTGTGTTCACAATAATATGTATTTTTTCTATCCTACTCTCTAATTCAAAAACAAGTTTGCTAGAAATAGCTTACTAATATTCAAACCGCTCATTACAATTTGAGATTTTATATATTTGAATTGTTACAAATTAAATATTCAAATGTAACCACACTAACAATCAGATGGTGACCTGGCGGTCTGGGGGTAAGGTGTCAGACTTCTGTGCTGGCGGCCGGGGTTCAATCCTCGGTCCCGGCAAAGATTTATCTNCCAGGCCTCCACCGTGGTTCGGATTCCACGTTAAACTGTAGGTCCTTCATTTCATCTCACAATCACCCTACCATTACACATTAGCGTAAGTGCGTATAACCCGAACGGTTAGTAAGACGCGGTGCTAATAATAATAATAATAATAATAATAACAATCAGATAGTTTGACTCTAGATACCTAGCTCGTTGATGATATTCCGTGATGATCTATAGTTTACTCTGTATTCCTAGATATAAAGAGTACAACAGAAAAAGTCCTGTCTTGATCCGGTGAATACTTTTTTGAGTTTACTGTAAACAAACAAACAGACAGAAAATAGTAGGTACAGGTACGTACCTATTTAAAATCGTATTAACTGTATAGATTAGATGTTCACGAATACAATTTTAGATACATTCAAGATAAAGTAATATTTTGTGTCGTATACAATTTTGTCCACCGCGTATTTAAAGCTTAAAAATCGTATGGTCTAGTTTCAAGAATATAACCCTAGCAGGCTGTAGTGAAATACTTTTTCTAAATAGTTTCCCACCCTCCTTTTACACCAATTATAATATATATTTACTCTAAATCTTACCTTTCTCATAAATATGTTGATGACCCAGACAGATAAATAAGACGTGGTTTACGTAAAATGATAATAAAAACAATTTGATCTGAATTGGTAGAGAAAAAGAGACTTGTAGGGCCGTACAAACAAACATAAATATATTATTTTCGAGACATATTTTAACTGGTTGTGTTTGAGAGATTTAACATTATTGTTTCAATTAAAGTAATTTGTCATGTTCATTCTAGCTAATGTAATTACTAGCTTGTTTAGTAGCATTAATGTCGTTGATAACATTTGTTAATATATAACACAAAGGCATGCTATTATTTAATATACCATTACACGTTACTCTCCATTCACTGTGGTCTTGTATAGAATTTTGTGTAAATATCTTATCTTAAATGCGTACTTATTTATAGCTATTGGATAATATACAAGTATTAAAGTGGAATAAATGGTTCTCAACATATAAAGTAGGATAATGCAGCTATTGTTTGGATTGTGTTATCTAAGAATGCATATTTTAATAATAGTTATATTTTTTTACATAAATTGAATTAAATAATTAATAAAATGTTAAGATGGCTTATTTAAGAACGTTAAATTATTTATTGTGTGTGGTAATTTCAATAAATTGCAAAAACAATCTAATCAAAACTCTAAAACATGAAGGTGAGGCTATACTTTAGCTAGAGAATTTGTTAAGGATGTATATGAATATTTATTTCTATTTCATGGATAAAATGCTAAGCAACTATCACATTGGTAATTTTTCTTTCTGTGTGTGAACAAAACCTTTAAAATGATTGTA
This sequence comes from Timema douglasi, assembly GCA_901482245.1. Lineage (NCBI taxonomy): Eukaryota > Metazoa > Arthropoda > Insecta > Phasmatodea > Timematidae > Timema > Timema douglasi. Next base: position 490,519 of record CABEEJ010000004.1, on the reverse strand, counting down.
TGTTAATTTCATTACTGTATTCACAGACATCAATTTTGACAACAAGGTTTACAATTTAAAGATCTAAACACATCATGTACTGAAGAATATACACTAAGCAATCAACTACACTTATAATAAATCGGTCGACAATTTTTTTTGTGCCAGAGACACATAACGTTAATTATCTTTATCAAATTAGTTGAAAATATATTAAAAGAGTTCCAGAAGTTCATAAAAAGTTACTAAAATATTAATCTAATTAATGTGAATACTGTTATGACTAAGGATGATAATGTTATCTATTTATTTAATTATTTGATCAATTTGAAAGTATTTGATCGCATTTAATGAACAAATATAACATTTAACATAGATTGAGTAAATTACACTAAAACCTACAGATTAATCGTTCAAGACTTTATGAACCTTTGACATTTCTATTCTGAAAACAAATTTTACTAAAATTCGTATTATATTAAAAATTTCGGAACCAAATAAATCCTAGAGTCGGATTCGGTGGGTTTAGTTTAAAATTAAAACTTATAATTAATATATATATATATATATATATATATATAATAAGTTAATAACCTATAATCAACCGGAAACCAGTTAAGTGGTAGAGTGAATAGAGTTAATTAATTTGGGCTACAAGTCCTAAAGGAATGACGTGTAGTTGTTTGTGACAGTGAATATTTTGTATTTAAAAAAAGTAACTGGGTCCACCTTTTATTGAATATTAGTTAATTAATCTTTGAAATGGGATTAAAAAAGAGGTGTGATCTTTATTTGATCTGTCACTTTTTGAGAATATTGCTATTTATTACATTGTTTATTTAATAAACCTAAAATGTATCTTTAATTGTTTATCAAAAGTTTTAAAATATTTTTATATTATATTGGATCCGTAAACTTAACATAGTAAGATATTAACCACATATTAGATTTGAAACATTATCACAGTAGGCTTAAAAATAATATTCTATTCATATTAGAACTTATTTTTAAAATAAATTATTTGATCCTTTTTTTAAGTATGAAATTCAACTAGGATTCGATTTGTTAAAATATATTTAGTATGAGATTTGATTTGACTCGAAATTATTTTAGGAGCGAGATTCAGTTCAAACTCGACTTGAATTTTTTTTTTGTCATACGATTCAATTCGTTTATGATTCGAGAGGACTATCCAAGATTCTGTTTCGATTCGGAATTGAAAATTATGGATTCGCACAGGCTTATAATCGTTTTACTATAAAAAATATGTTGACAGTAATATATTATATAAACATACATGCTCCAATGTATCCAAAATATACCAACAATTTGTAATAATTGTTCTAATTCGGTATGCATTTACACAAAGGTTTATTAATTTATTATAGTCCTTTAATAAGCAATAAATAATATTTATTCGTATTCAATTGTGTATTTAAAAGATCATATATATATTTAAATATATTTATGTACTGTACACATTTGTGTGCTCATTATTAAACGTATGAACATTTATAAAATAAATGGTACGATACAATAACACACAATTTATGATATTGTGTATTATAGCCTGGAAGAAAACTTCAAAAATGTGTTTTAGTAAACTGCCCTTAAGTAAGTTTTCTTCATAAAAGCAAACATATCATCTTGTTAATCACAAAAATCACTCTTTATATATTCAAATAATTTTTTTTTATTTGGCGTGTCTTACTACACGTTCGGGATATACTCTTAAGTACTAATTACAATAGTGGATTAAGGATTTGGAAGGTTGAATTTAAAGGAATCGATCCCTCATTTTCGTTGGGGTAGAGTGGAAAGCCATTTACGAAAAACAGCCCCAGTTCACCCAACCGAGATTCGAATCTCGATCTCCCCGTCCTCGGAAGTCTGGCTCAATACGAGACTAGCCATTAGCCAACCATGCCACTAATGCGGGTTAATTCAAATTGTTCAAATATTTTTAGAGTATTTAAAATTTTCAAAAATAACTAATTTTTAAGCTACCCTAAGAATATGTTTAATTTTTTTTTTAAAGTTCATATTTATAATAAAAATATATTCCCAGATACCCAATTTGAGCTCATTCTTAAAGGTCAAGCTAGAATTTTTTAAATTTTCTATAGTTTGTCTGAAGTAAACTATCTTTAAATTAATTGATTAAAAAATAAACATACATTATTATTGAAAATATAAAATAATTATCTAATACCAGTTTTGAAAAGTATTGTAAAAGATAGTTTAATAAAATTCAAATCTTACAAAAATAATTCAATCATAAGCACTATCATAATAATTTTTTTAAACACACACACACACACACATATATATATATATATATATATATATATATATAGTTATCTAGTAGGTATGGAATTCAAAACATACTCATTTTGAAACAAATCGCCGGAGCAATCTATTTAAACTTCCAATTTTTGTATATAAACACATTTGTCAGTAAAATAACATTAAATTAATTACTCCCCTTCCTCAACAATAAATAACCCAGTTTTATTTTTTCATCTCATACACTCCCTATATATGCATTTCAAACACAATTATTAATTATTAGAGCCATTTTCAAAATATCTCGAGTTTTCTATGCATGGAGGAACGAGATAAAGGTAAAATATAGATCAGGCTTAGACTTGGTATTAACAATATACCACAAACACGCGTATATTAGAGAAAATAATAAGTTATAATTTCAGTATAGTTGTTCAATTTTACTATAATATTACCAACCAGAAACATACAAGAAACAAAAAAAAAGTGATGACCGGCCTGAAGTAATAATATATAAATAATACCGGTTGTTTTAACAAGTATGAAAGACCAAAAACACCCACATACGAGGTTTATGTAACAACTAGGAATGCCAGGTATTTAAAACAAACATATCTAACAATATAAATTATCACACCAAGTACCATGCACCAAGTTACAAGGAATAGCCATACAGATTATAGCAATGAAAGCTCTTGCTCCAGATTAATAATACTGTATGTTATTACAGGTTACTTTGATAGTCTGAAACGCTAGTTGTTATTCCAAGCTCCAAGCATTTGGTTTTCAAAACCAATATAATAATGCAAGCTATCTCCATGTTCCAGTTACAAACAAAAATAACAATATAAGTCATCTCTCGACACAAATCAAGAAGGTACGTTATCGGTTGTTTACCCAGTCATTTAATCAGGAGCACAAAGCCCATATTACAATGGAATATGTTGTCATGCTTCCAGTTACAAACAAAATAATCCTCCCGAAAATAAAGCCCTACAAATGCAACCCGTGTGAGAGAACAGCATAGCAGAAAGCCACTTTTCAATTCGTCAATGAAATACCACAAAAAAATACATGATAATGGCAAAATATAAAATACAAATATGTGAACCAAATAAAACATGTCCCCTGTGCTTTTCACAGTTTCATTAACTAACAGATAAATCATATGTTAATAAACACAAGTGTAATACGCGATAGAAGCACATTGACAGCTGTATTTGAGTTATTTTAAAATACCGTCTACAAAGGAGTACTGGAAACTCAGCAGACTATAGTGACACTCAGATTCTCACTATATTACTTTTTAATCAGGTTCCACTTGAAACTCAAGAACACCATAAGCCAAAGTATACATGGAAGTAGCTGCAGTCTATATTGGGGATGCACTATAGCTATGGGTACTCACGAATCCTCCAGGTAGGTTAACCGACACATATCTGGCTTGGCTACAACTTCAACATGGAAGTAGATTTGGACTTCCTGAAGGATGTGCTTTAGCTATGAGTACTCACGAATCCTCCAGATAGGTTAACCGACCCGGACTCGCTTGATTACAAATTCGATATGGAAGTCGATTTGGTCTTCCTGGAGGATTCGCGTTAGGTGTGGGTACTCACAAATAGTCCAGATAGGTTAAACTGCCCAGATTTGCTTGGTTACAGAACTAAACACCATAAGCAGTCCATATTGACCTATGACCTATGAGCCAGAATAAATAAAGCATACTCTATTCATATTCCAACCCCAGACATTTGATATTGAGGCTTACATAAATGAAACCAGCTCTCTCAAATTGAAAGAGTAAGACGATCTTTACTGCCCTCTCAGCCTCCTTTCATCAGCTAACTCCATTCAGTTCTAGGCAAAACTCTGAAGTTCTGCCAATAAATTTGCTCTGTCAGGTAAAGAGACAAAACCTTGTGTGTTTAGGAGGTTGGTGAGTATTTCAGCTGGTGAAATACCAAAATTTACCTTATTAAATGTGATTATAGTCAACGTGTGTATATTGGTGTTAATTTCATTTAAAACAATGTAATCTGCACACTTAGTGTACTGGCCATGACAATATGTCCTGAGGAACCAATACATTTACCACATAACGCTTTTCCTTGGATTCAATGCAGGATGCCGTATATAACTATGGGTTGGTGTGATGCCCATACCACATATAGACGGGGGAGCGGAATTGTATCCATTTGGAATGGTATCCATTCCGATAGTTTTGTAAAACACTGCTTTTGTGAAAAATCGGAATTGTATCCACTGGAATTATATCCACTAAAACTGGAATTATATCCACTTGGAATGGTATCCATTCTGATAGTTTTGTAAAAAACTGCTTTTGTGAAAAATTGGAATTGTATCCACGGGAATTATATCCACTAAAACTGGAATTATATCCACTCGGAATGGTATACATTCCGATAGTTTTGTAAAAAACTGCTTTTGTGAAAAATCGGAATTGTATCCACTGGAATTATATCCACAAAAACTGGAATTTTATCCACTCGGAATGGTATCCATTCCGATAGTTTTGTATAAAACTGCCTTTGTGAAAAATTCGAATTGTATCCACAAATGGCCGACTTTAGGTTTAACAGAAGGAACGTTTAACTTACAAACTTTGTCACACTTCTGGTAGAGGGCAGCAGGATGAAATCTTCTTAACTTACTAATTGTATACTAGAGTGCAGCCTTGTCTAAAAATATTTTCTTAAACATGAAGTATTCATTCTCTTTAAAGATTGCACTGCATACTAGAAAATTAATTTGCAATCTTATTTAACTAGTAAGATTCTTTTTTTTTCAGGTTAATACATTTTAAAGTATGTATAGACTTCTATAATTTTAAAGATATAAATCAATTATTTTATTTGGCAACAGACTTTAACCACTATGTTAAAAATGATTATTGAAAATCTAGCTTTAATTTATACATATCTAGTGAGAAACGAGACACTGTTTATGAATTCTGGCAAGAATTTTATTAATGTGAATTGGCAGCACTGCTTTGCTCATGTCCTATGCTCAGTGAGCTCTAGTGATGGGAAGAATCGAGTAAAAGTAGTCGACTACACCTTTTGTGTATCGTAATCGGCTGTATTCGATTCTTCCAGAAATACTCAAGTAAAAATAGTTGCTCCCTTTTTTTATCTTAAGATATAATACACAATATTGGTTGGCATGTTTAACGTGTTATTTTAATACAAAATCTTTTTTCCCAAACAGTTCATTTTTCAGTCATACTCTTATCAGCGCACGATTTAGAACAATATTCAAGCCCCATTCGACATTTTATCAATAATACATCTATGACCATATCGGTAATGGAACTCAGGACGCCTAGCTTGGTTGGCACACCCACTACCAACTGTGGTAGTGTTGAATTTATGCTAGGTGTTTCGTTAAAGATTCGAGCCCCAACCTCATTACTAACGGTGACAGTATTTGCAAGCGATGTTCACCACAATTATTACAACCACTATAAAATTACTGTATTTCCCACACTATGGCGTGATATTAATATATAGACTTTTGAAGCTGAAAGACAATGTTAATTTTCATAATTTGGTTGAAAAAAAGTGGTTTAAGAATAAGTTTTTTTCTTATATATTGCGTTCATTAGATGCATCAGTGAATGTTGTATAATAAATATTGGGTGCTTATTTCGTATAAATGATTGTGTTTATTTTTAAGCTACGTAATTGAAACTCCGCTGATTAGAAAAAGAATTGCGTTAACAGGGATACCAATGGGATAGAAAGAGACGTAACTATCTATAAGCGCATCTACTACAATCTAAGAGCGAGACGACCTATCGGTATTCATTATTTGTCCCATAAATTTATAAAGGTTTTGTACATATTTATGATATTTAGATATTTTAGTAACAATTCATCACACGAAATATAATAAATATAGCCTGACATATATTAAAAATTTGCGTTTCTTATCAAGTGTTAAAAGAAAAAGAAAATACTCGAAAATTTATTTCTCTCTCACGCATTATATAAAAGACGACAGATCGAAAATTTCATAAACAGACGTCGAAATCAAATGATCATTGGCTGTTTTGATCTGAGTTAGGTTAATCTTATTAAGCCTAGTATTTCCATTCTTAGCCTAAATTATAGAGTTTAACCATAGCTAATTGTCGAGAATTAACATCTACAACGATGATCAAGTCACTTTTTAAAATCTCCTGGCCATAAAATATATTGATAAATTATAACATCCATCACTAACATTTTGATGAGTATGAAGAGTAAAATGCCCAATTCACATGTATAATTCGAACATTAACCTGTGGGTGAAATGCGAGCTTAGTTTAGTGGTTTCCAACCTTTTGCCGGGTTTGACATCAATTTTTTAACATAGTGGTTAAAGTCTGTTGCCAAATAAAATAATTGATTTATCTCTTTAAAATTATAGAAGTCTATACATACTTTAAAATGTATTGACCTGAAAAAAAGAATCTTACTAGTTAAATAAGATTGCAAATTAATTTTCTAGTATGCAGTGCAATCTTTAAAGAGAATGAATACTTCATGTTTAAGAAAATATTTTTAGACAAGGCTGCACTCTAGTATACAATTAGTAAGTTAAGAAGATTTCATCCTGCTGCCCTCTACCAGAAGTGTGACAAAGTTTTTGCGTTAAACGTTCCTTTTGTTAAACCTCAAGTCGGCCAAAACGTTCCTTCTGTTAAACCTCAAGTCGGCCATTTGTGGATACAATTCCAATTTTTCACAAAAGCCGTTTTTTACAAAACTATCGGAATGGATACCATTCCGAGTGGATACAATTCCAGTTTTAGTGGATATAATTCCAGTGGATACAATTCCGATTTTTCACAAAAGCAGTTTTTTACAAAACGTTCGGAATGGATACCATTCCGAATGGATACAATTCAGTCCCCTCATATAGACTTGTACAACACCCTCACAGTTAACTGTGTCCCGTGGTACGTAAGCGTAGTCATAAGTCTACCAAACTCTTTGACATATTATAACTACATTTTCTGAGAGCAGATGAGAGAGGTTGCCTTGTTGGGGATAAGTTTACAAAAAATCACAAAAAAATCCAGGATAAAAATAAAGAATCATAACGCCTTTCTTACCTTGAGGAAGTGGGTCTTACAAATATGCATCCAATAAATAGCCCGTTGATTCAGGGATAAATATCCCTATATTCACCAACATGATGCCAGGTGCTGTACTTTGCCTTTTGACCTTATTTACAGCTTTTTTTGTATGGTAAAATTACATGTCTTTCAACTAGGCCAATAAACCAACCTTTTTTATAAAAATAAACACTTTTAGGGTTCTAAATATACCTTCAACAAATAAACATGTCTTACTAATGGTTACATTAGAGCCTCGGGAATCACCACATTCTACACCAATTATAGTGGTTTCTTATGGTGCTCAACCAGTTACACATATTGGTTCATACTTATTTTTAGTCTGGGCTGTTATTTCTTTCAGAGAGGCAATGCCTTGGATGTTATTGATCTCTCTAGGATCCCCAGGATTTTAGTTATTTGAAGGTCACCATTCTTAATAAATTAAGGGTAGCACCGGGTTGAGGGTTGGAAGATCATTAGTTTTGGGTTGAGATTGGTTTCGTGGTGACTGCTCTGACCTGGGGAAGAGGGGGCAAGAGACTTCCCTTCTCTGCTTAGAGAATGTTCCTCGTCTGATGATCCTTGCAATCCTCGTGGTGGCCCCTGGGCAACGTACGTAGGGCTTAACCTGAAGAGTGGCTAAAGCTCTGTTGAGGTACCTGCGTGGACGTGAATAAGAGGGAGGTGGGGACCCATACTTGCTACACAATAAGTGGTTGGTTGCTAGTAGCTTCTGATAAAGTCAAGCCACCTCCACGAATTCACCATTGGCCAACTCAGGTTGAAAGCTCTTATGAGTGATTCCTGAGGCTAGGCACCTGACCTCCTCTGAGGGGTTAACGCCCCGACATGAGAGTCCAGCACTCACGGAAGGAGAAAACAGCTCCTCCCACCGAGGGAAGCTGTCCACAGTGGGGGGCTGGGTGGGGTTCCCAGTGACGGGGTGAACGGCAGGCCCGGGTTAATCTGCACCTAAATTGCCTACTGCGCATGTAATGTGCATGGCTACGCTCAAAGGACATAGTCATAATGGGCCATAGCAGTCTAGTAAGAGGTGTTTGTTCTCCAGACAAATGGATGCCGAACGCTGACATGGCAGATGAGTTCTCACTTTGAAAAGTCTCAGACTCATATAAGGTGTTAGTGACGTTTGGAGCTCTTAATAGTTATAATAAACTACAAATTCTGTAATGCCTCTGCTTACGCAGGAACTAAATTCAGATATACAGCAGAAACCATAATATTATGTCGCTTTGAAACCTTACCCCTGATGGTTGGGTCTTCCACACTGGTCTAGGCAACAAAAACATAACATTATGAGTTATCTTTCTCAAATAAATTGAGAAACTCGAGATCAAATACCAACAGAGATAAAATCCATCAAAGTAAGCAGTAGTAAAAGCCTCTTGGATCTCCGATTGATTTAACTGTGATTTCCTGAATCGTTGCAATACAGCAGCATTAGCCTTGTGTGACGTATGTGCCTCCCTTCAGCACAAATGAATCTGGTCTAACTGTTTGCCACATCTCTTAAGCAATTCCATGATGCCTTGCATGATTTTATTCTCCCCTACATACATTGGTGTAGTTTCCTCACTGACAACATATACATCTGCTTCCAACATAATGTTGTCAACATTTGGATCATTTTTCTCCAAATGTCCAAAATTACCTGTGCGAGCCTCCGATTTTGTTCCGAAATCTTGGTGGTACATGGTCCTATTTAAAACTAACTTTTTACTCTAACTATAAACAAACACAAGTTAATTTTAAATTTCGCAGATTTGCTGGGTGGGCCTGCTTGCATCCAATATGAGCAAGACCTTTATAGCTTACCCTTCATTCGACATAGTTAACTTTTCGTAAATCCCTGGCTATGTCAAAACCACTCCATTAAATTCTAAAAACCAGTTATTAAAAATAAATAATTGGTTAGCTCATTATTTTAGCAAGCATCTGAGAACTCTTCAGAAATGATTTTCCATCTCAAGACCATTTGTTTATTCACTCTGTCAACGTAGATGTCCTTTCTGCATGGAGGAGAGGGATAAAAGTCAAATTTTGATCAGGCCTAGATTAAAATACAAATACGGTACTCAGTCTGAAGTACAACTATATAGAATATCAGTTTTATAACGAATGTGAAACGGCAGAGACACTCTAAACAACATTAGAGGCTACTGTAGCAGCTTTTAAGTATCATGTATTTAAAAAAATGTAACAATACAAATTATCACACCAGGTTAAAAAACCGAACCATGCATGTTATAACAATGAAAGTCCTTGCCCCAAGTTAATAAAATAATATAGATTACTTTACTGGTCTGAAAAACCAGTTGTTATTTCAAGTCCCAGGCCTAAGATTTTCAAAACCAATACAACAATTCATTGCCATGCGCCAAGCTACAAAAAAAAAAAATTAGAAATTCGTTCCGAGAAGAAAGGCCTGCACACGCAACCTGTGTTAAAGAACAAAGTTGCAGAAACCCACTCCTCCAAGTGTCAAGGGAAAACACAAAGGCCATGATCATGGATAATTATAAAATACAAATAGGTGAACCAAATACAACGTTACAACATGTATGTTCGATAAAATATGCATCTATCATATACTGCTATAATTTAGTTTCGCCTAAAAAAAAAATTAATCTTTTGTTTTGAATTGTGGAACTTCAAAATATTTGAATGAAAATACTGTAATGTAAAGCAAAGTAGTGTTACTTTTAATACCTTTTAATATAATTTATCTACTTTTCACTACCTGCAGGGTTCCAAGCTGCATATATCAATAGACACCATTTTAACAAATGACTATTATCTATATTTGCCACTCTAAATGACACATAAAAAAAACACAATTTGTCATAAAAGATCAACACACTGAAATCAAAAGAGTAAAATTATATTATGAAGGATTAATCAATTTCTAAGAGCTTTAATTAACATGATAGAAACATTTAATATGACATTGATCTTATAAAACCTAATTTCTTTGCTGTCAAATTTTATTGATTTAAATGTTGTAATATTGTAACCCATAACACTTTAGTTAATTTGAACTAACCTTAACAAATATGACATAATGACCAACACCAGTGGTCCTATGAATAAAGGCGTCAGTCTAATCTAAAGTGGTTTCCTGGTGACGAGAAGTCGGGTTTGAATCCTAGTTGAACGTAATAAGTAGAATCAAATTAAATATTTTCCCACTCTCCACACAAATGCGAATACATTTGAGTTAAAACTGCTTTCTTATACCTGCAACCGTAGTGTGAATATGGATATAGCCAGGGAGTTTAGTAAGTCATAGTGGAAAAATAAAGTACTTACGATAATAACGAGTATAAGGCATACGAAACTACGACAGGCGGGTAGTGGAAAATATATGGCTTGAATAAATAACTGACCTAGCCCACAGGCTGGAAACAGTAATGGATGTAAAGTAAAAAAATAATCTAGCTTTGCAAATGTTACCCATACCTTACAAATCCTAAACAAATATAATTCAATTTAACATTACTTGACAAAACAAATAACGAACTAAACTTGAGCCAAGTTAAATTATATAAACGGCCGTATTTCTCAAGAATAACTGTCTAACAATCAATTGAGTTCAACCAATATGGAAACTTTAAAGTCGAGTTTACATCAAATATACATAATCATTGATGTGAGAGGATTACTTTTCCCCGAAATAAAAGAAGTTTGATTTGGGCATTATTTTTAAATTTACTTCCTACACCCATATAAACAGCGAGTACGCGCACTCATTTATTACTTTATAGATACGCGAAAAAGAACTTTGAAAACGACCTCATATCTCAGTTAAACATACACAATGTTCTTAAATTTACTTAACAATGCTTATCGTACTTACAATAATTTTTATAGCAGTAAATTAAATGTTATATTTTGTTTCAGCTTTCAAACATCAAGTTTCCGAGCTCTATTGTTTACCTAGTTATATTGATCGTAAAACAAATCTAAAACCAGCGTTAGAAGAAAACACCAACAGAAGTAGCCATCACATAAATAAAAGAGACATATTATTGAAATTTGGAAAATGCCACAAAAGACCAATTAAAGTGACATTAAATAATAACTTGAATAACAAAAATACAAGCTATCTTGATCCAGGTATAACTAATACTAAGATTTATAAAAATACATCAGATAAATATAAATTCACTCAAACTACTATTCAAAAATATAAATTTGTGCCCAGTATTTCATCCAATAAAAATACGCATTTTATGAAACAAAATATATCTTTTATCAATGTATCTGAAACTACTGTAAAGAATGTTTTAAAAATTCCCAATGAAGTTTTGCTTGGTAAAAGTTCTGCAGTAACTCAAATATATAATGGATTTAATATTCATGGTTTGATATATAGCTACATAAACGAATTAAATTCAACAAAAGCTGATTCCAAAAAGTATATTAAAAAGCGGGAGCCTTTAATTCAACAAGATATTCCAGGAAATTGCAAAATATTACCATCATATAACGATTACAAGTGTGTTTGTAGTGATAGTTTTGTGAAAAACAGCAATGAACCAATACGATATCAAAAAAGAAATCTTAGTTACAAAGGCAATTTAGAGAAAAATATAAGTTTTGGTATATATTACTGTAAAAAATATAAAGACTTAAATCATTGGTTGAGTTTAAATTTAGAAATATTAATTCGAAATTTGTTTTGCATATATAATAGGATGAATCAATCCGATATATTTCTACAAACACATGACTATTTAAATAAGACTACTCCATCAACACTAAGATGTAAACATCTAAAATCTAGTCAGGAGAAATATGACACTAATATATCCACGCAATCCACTACGGAAACAATTAGCCAAAATGAGTATTCATTTGACAGATTTAACACTCCTTATCCAACCGAAGTGATTGCTAAATACCCTTCTCCCATTTTCTCTGACTATATCATAGATCCACAGACATATTACATGCCACATTTTTCAAAAGATCATCATCCTAATCAAAATCGTGCCCATCCAAATCAACCATTTCCATCCCGACACTATGAATTTATGTTAGGACAATTCTTCAGAAAATCTGTTTCAACGCCTCGGTCTTCGTTTATAAAGGCTGGACCATCATATTACTATCAACGCAATCAAGCTTTCTCAAATTATAAACAGCATCTATCATTGAAACAGCCAAATTATTTTGTTTCTATCCATCCGCAATCTACTTGGGAAAATATACCAAATATACAGCGTCGGAGAGTAAAACCTATCCATAACATATCCTCTAACCGGCCCAATGGATTACAGATGTATGAAGAAACATCCACGACGCCAATTTATCCTGGAGATACGAAATACAATAGAAACAATGGATTGCTCTACCAATTAAAATACATATTTAAAAACTTCTTCAAACACGAGTTGCTACAAATAAATAATTCACTTAGCCTTGACAACATGGACTATCAAAAGAAAGTACAAATACCCTCTAAGCTCAAGAAATCTGCACCTAGTTTGAATGTCTTCACCCTTACCGAGAAGGAGAAGGAGATGAAAAAATTATCTTGATACACTAGTCTAACGGTTCCCAAACTTCTTTGGCCTACGATCCACTTAAATTCAAAGACAAATCTGGTAAACCACAATGGTCTTATAATTTGTATATGTTTTGTATACTCACCTGTGAAACCTCATAAAAATATAATTTGGTTTAAAAGAACAAAATATTTTAAAATATTGTATCATGAAACATAATATATACATTATAAAGAAATTTACTATTTCAAAAATTATATGTCCTCATTTGTGCAAACTGAAGAACACTTAACGATATTAACTATGTTTCTTTACTTCGGAAAGTGAATAGTTTTCGATCTGATATCAATTTCTATATAAAGTTTATTTCTATACTGATTTTTAAAAACACAAATTAATCATTAACCCAAGACCAGGCCTTATAGTAGAACTGTTTGTTTGTGAAGATTTAGACTGGATCTTTAATCAAAAGTGTAGCTTCCCTGCTTTGGGGAGAAATAAATACAGCCCTAACTTGACAAATTTGGTTCTATTTAAGAAGTTGAGAGGTACATTTTGTTGGTAATATTTAAAGAAATAGGACCCGACCTTTAATTTGTTTCCTATCTTTGTGGGGGTCACTAAACTGGATATACAATGTATAGTCATCAGTTAGGAGAAACAAATAACAATTTGAATTCGGGAGACTCTCTTTGGTGCAAATTCAAACAAGGTGAAAAAGGTCAGTGATGTAATGATCGGTAAGACGCGGTCCAGCCGAGGTGAAAGGGTGGTGGGGCCGAGCCAAATGGTCACTATTGTTTAAAATGAAACCGGACTCAGGTGAAAATGTAGACGCGTAGCATCAATAATTTACAAGTTTAATAATGTGTAGTTTTTCACTCGTGAAATAAACGGTGCAATTTTTTATAATATTTCAAACTTATCAATATATCAAATTAAACACCAAATAATTAAAATTTTAGTCAATTAATATTTTTGCTGATGACAGAAGGATTGGGATTCTAATATCGGTCGAGTGTACTGAGAATGGGTTTCCTAAAAAGGTTTTAACTCTTCCTCCACGCAAATGCGGATACACTTTCTCTAAATTCAACCTTCCTCGTACCCATATCGTTAGTGTATAATCTTAACAGGTAGTAAAATGCGGTGCTAATAATGATGATGATGATGATAATAATGATACTTTATTATAGTGGTGGGCAACAGTCGTGAGACCTATGACAGGCCAGCACTGAAAAGTACGCACGTACCTTAAAAGCACGTATAATAACAAAGTAAAGAAAAACAATCATAGCTAAACAATGATATACTTACTGATGAATATTTACAATGAATAGGGCATAATTATTAATGAGAGATGACCAAAATAATAAATAAATAACTTGAGAGTAATAATAATGATTATATATTTTAACTATTTCAAAGGCCAGCTATTTTATTAAAAAGATGAGCGTAGCAAAATTAAATAACTGTGTCCTACAATTTTCAAAACCCACCTTATTAAGGTTTTTGAAGACCCACAGTTTAGTAATCACTGCATTAGACTAAGGAAAATTAACCTTTACTGATTGTATGTATTTATTGCTAAAGTTAATATAATGGGGGTTAAGATAATACAGTTTATTTTACGGGATGACCGGAAGAAACCTATGATTTTGTGTTTACTGTCGATAATCAGTCATGAATATTGTTTCTATCAAAAATATAATTACGTGGGTCAGTGAATAACCTAAAATGTGCCCAGGATCATTCTTCACTCATATTTTAAGGCAGAATCTGTGATGACTGTTCGGAAATCATCGGCTACGCTGTGTGTTCAATTAAGATCATGAGCTATCAGATAACACAGCTACCACTGACCCGGTAATTGGCTTTTTGATGCCAATATTACAATAACAATTGTATGAATGCGCATATAATGAGGGATTAAATACCTAAGCTATTATATTTGATAATTATTACGTATATAGCCGCATTTATATCTGGGCACGGGAATTGAACCTGGGACCCTTGAATTAATACTCCAATGCTCTAAACACTGAGCTATCCAGGATTCGTCCCCATTTTCGTACATCCATCACAGACTCTGCCTTAAAATATGAGTGACGACCAGCAAAATAAAACGCGTCCAAGCACCATTGACTAACCCTGTTGACTAAAGGTGTTACGAGATACAGAGCTAGTTCCAAGCTCGGGCACTGACATGCCTTAAAAAGACCTGAGATAGACTAATTTCGTCCAGATGGTTCTAGAGTCTAGACCAACCAGGGCGCATTGCATTTCCTTTATCTCTCTCTCTATTTGTGTTCCTTCCTCCCCTTCCTTATTCTTTTCTGTTACGTTTCAAACTGAGCTGTGGAGTCAATATAAACTGATGATTTCCCCCCCTGTACTTTACTCTTGTTTGGATTCTCACCGAGGACACTTATTGTCCAGGAAAAAATAAGCTTTACCAAATTATCTTACTTGTCTTATAAAAAATATTGTTTCAGCCTATATATTTATTAAAATATTAAATTTTTCATTACAAAATTAATCATGGATAGTACTAAATTGAAATAGGTTTATTTTTCGAATCTTTTGAACTTTTCTTCAAATATTAAGATATTTAATTTTCAGAATATTGATTCGGTTTGATTTAAAACTTGTACCTTGATCTCTAATATTATCATTCTAAATAACTTTAAATATTAATTTTCAAAACGTCAAATGTTAGTATTGCATTTACCTCTTGTAAATAATTCGACATACAATATTATGAGATTTTACCGATTAATAATATATAATTATTTTGTAATGTTTTTTGTAACTGACATGTTTTTGTAAGGACTAAAAACTTAAAAAATTAAATATACGTGACGACGTATGAATTTAAATGTTGAAAAAAGAATATGTTGACCCTTATGGCGTAATATAATTAATATTGAAAGAAATTGTTCCTTGTTGGTCAGTATTTAATACTCTTAGATGTGTGATAAACCATTAAAGATGAGAGTTTACTTGCATTAACTTGCATTTACTTGCATTAACTTGAATTCCTGGTTAAATGGAATACATATTTATATATAATCATGTATTAGGTAATCTGGGTTGTTGACGCAATCTTTTGTTTGTAGCGTATCCTTTAGATTTTTCTTAGCTCCTTATTATGAGTTTCAATATATTGGAATAGTTTTTATTAATGCTTAAAATAGAAAATTTATAGATTATTGAGGTTAAATGAGGCCCCACTGTTTGCATGAGATATTTTGTCTGAAGATTTCTGAATAATTATTTTTGAGGATTATTAAAAACAGTTGAACTTTATTTACATTCCTTGGTTAGTCAAGTTTGTTCTCAATAAAAACAGTAATATTTATTTGAGGAGTAAACATATTGTATTGTTGTAGTATTAAAGATAATAATTTTAGAAACATATATTGTATTGTTTAAACTTCTATATTATTCATTTAAATAAATTATAATCAAATCGTTAACCTCTGATTTATCTTTTATGTGTCATCCCACCCAAAATATTTACCGATGTTGTCGCATTAAATAATGAATTACCTCTTGCCATTCAATTATTCCTTTTTGAAACGTAAGTATATACTTGAAGTGATCTGGCTGGATACAGTTCACACACACACACACACACACACACATATATATATTTATATATTTATTTGTGTATTGTTCATATGGGTCACTCTGCAATTTTCGTGTTAGTTTTATTGTTGTTATTTTGTACGTCCTCCCCCTGTCAGTAGGATTGCCTGTATGAAGGAATGAAGGGTTCGAGTAGGAAGAATGTTGGAACTAAGGAAAAACTAAAAGCTGGTGTTCATTGATTACATCACGTGGGCATTCTTTTGTATACGTGCAAGAGGAGAGCAAGAACGATCTAAGCTGATTATGATGTCTAGCACTGTGATTAATACATTCTTCTGTATTTGAGATAGACCAGGGAGGTATGGAGGAAAAGAGGAAAAAAGGAGAGACGACAGATTTCATGCAGAATTCAACCGGGTGGGCTCCGATGAGTTGCATAAGGATCATGATGATGATGATGATGATGATAATGATTAAAGGTCTTTGCGAGCCAAAAGTGCTGTACATAATAATATAAATACGGTGTGTTATAACAATGTGTAATTTATTTACAATCAGTTAAACTTTTAGAATGTAATGTGATATCTATTTAAAAGCACTAGTACTTATTACTTATGTATTTATATAAAAAGTCATATTACAATGTATGACAGCTAAACCTCAAATTATGTGTGTGAGTTTATAGGATTCGTTTTTTTGCTATTATTTTATTTGCCTTACGTATTATTAATACCCTTGATGGCTATTCAAATATTTGCAGTATTGAATAAGGGATAAGTAAGTTATAATTTAAAATAAATCAAGCCATATTTGAATAGAGGGAGAGTGGAAAATTATTGAGAGAAAAAACCCTTTTGTGCACCCGAACGGAATTCTAACCCTTATATACCCATCACAGGAATATTAGAAACGCCAATATTGCTGTTTACTTGTATCCGTTACATAAAAGTGGTGTTTTCTTACATAATTTAGTACGAAATTTATTGCATGTCAACTATTACTATGGAAATTACCAAATATTATGGCCATTCTTGACGAAAAAAGTGGCCATAAGAAAACTTCTAATATTTAATTGGTTAGTATCGTAGGTACTAGTTTTCAGAGGTGTTTAAGTAGAAACACATTCACCGAAGTGGTAAAAAAAAAACTCTTAAAATAGCCAACTTAACAGTCAATTCCTTTCAAACAATAGTAAAACTAAATAGATGCACCATTGCTTTTCCTATCACGTAGAAAAAGAAACGATTGTTTGTACATAATTATTATTATTATTATTAGCACCGCATCTTACTACCCGTTCGGGCTATACGCACTTACGCTAATGTGTAATGGTAGGGTGATTGTGAGATGAAATGGAGGACCTACAGTTTAACGTGGAATCCGAACCACGGTGGAGGCCTGGCATTCCCCACATTCACAAGATGTCTTGTCAGAGGTGAAGGAAGGGTTTGGTAATCAGATAAATCTGAACCGGGACCGAGTATTGAAGCCCGGATGCCAGCACAGAAGTCTTACACCTTACCTCTAGACCGCCAGGTCACCTTGTACATAATTAATTTAGCTAAACTTGATGATGGATTGGGAAAGAGAATGCATCACAGAACTATATAAGATTAACAAATGAGTTTATTAAAAACACATATAATAAGAAATAGGATTACATATGATAGACAAAATTTCAGATTAAATACCTAACAATAATTATGTTCTATTATCGAATTAGAAAACATTAGGTTGGACGACTAGGTATTAATATTATGTAAACAGGAAACCAACCAGTTGGATATAACTTTTGTTTAGTTTAATAACTCTTTAAATAGATATATTTGCTCGTACAGGAACGAAGACGTGTCTGTCGCAGCACTGCAGCGGTAAAAAGGGGAGTTAAGTTTCAGAGAATATATTGAAAGACAATCTAGCCGGACTGATACCGGACTAATACCTGAAAGGTATAACCATGAAAAATAGTAACATAGCACCAAACCCTATAGTTTTAGAGTTACTAAGAAGAATACTATTTGTTAGCAAGCTAGTATTAACCCTCATGTAGAGCTACAAAAATAAACAATGAATAATATCTTATAAGAGGAGCTTCCCTTTAACAAACAATAAATGGCTAACAATCGGGCATCTACACAGATTTTTACTATGGCTGGTCATTTCCTAATGAGTACTTCCAGAGCAATCAATAGTAAATTAATTAATTTACCCATAACAAGGGCTTATAGAACAACTATCTTTGAATACTCAGATAAATATGGCGCCTGAAGGAGCCGAAAGAAAGTATTATCCTCGCGGGCCACTATTTAAATCTAGTAGTGTTCCCGCAGGCTGCGTACCGCAAATAGCTACACAAAAAGGGTGCAATCAAGACTGCAAACAGTCGCTGACCTAACTAGGTCCTATACGAAAGTGTTCGATTATATGATTGTAGCCATAAAGAGATTCTAAACATGATCATGCCATTTAGGGTGTCCTGAAAATATAACGTTGTCTTAAGGACTTAGAAAAGGAAACCAAATCCATGGACTCAGTATACTCAATCACCTGATCTTACACATATGTAGAGCATAGAGCCCTCGTATTTAAACTATGCCTTACGGGCATAAGAAAATAATCGTCAAACTATCTGACCCAAGAAACTATTTCTGATGGATGTAGAAAAATAACGTCAGACATTCCGACTAAGTAATCTTTGTCTGAGGGACATAAAAAAATAATGTTATACATCTAATGTTAGACGTCTGATGGACACAGAAATTAAAACAAAACATTCTAATACACCAATCTATGTCTGAGGGACATAGAGCAACATCAGACATTCTGACATAATACTCATAATCTCAGAAGAGATTTCCTCGGTGACGTAGTGGTGAGACCGACGCTTTACACATCGTGGCCACCAGTAGTCTTCGGTGCTGAAGCCTAGTGCAGTAGTTCTTCCTCCGGCGATTTATTACATTGGAATACAATAATGTGTATCCCGGGGAACTCATTATATACCTACAGAACGGGCTCAGAAAATGAACTACTTCAGGAGATCTAAGAGGAGAAGGGGGAAAGAGTTGCGAAATAACTCCACTTGCTCACTAGCTCTGTTTGAACGTGTGGTGAGCAGAGAAAAACATCTTTCTTTTCTTCAACGTGTGCCCTTCGAACAAGACGTGACAATGCTTGCGATCCCGAGACGATCCACTGGGACAATGTTTCTCGACGCTTGGGCGTTTCTTGGCAACATCAATTCAGTGCGAGTCACTACTTGCTACATCCTATTGTAATAGATTAGTACTTGTTATCTTATTTTAATTGTCTTTATAGAATTTTAATTATCTTTATGGAATTCTTGATTGTAGATGCCATATAATACAAATGAAATTCTACATAAAATTATCTAAAGCTTTACTAACGTAACAAACTGGACTGCCGATGACGGAATGATTAGGTTTCGAATACTGAATACATTTGTGTATAGTCCCAACGGGAATATTATGCGGTGCTAGAAAAAACCTGCTTTGTTATCAAAAACAATTAATGGAATAGGGTTTAACTAAATGTATTATATATATATATAGTATATAACTAAAAAAAGTATTGGTTGCAATAAAATAATCAATTAAATTCTTAGTTTAGAGATACACAGAATATTTTTAGAAAAAAAATAAATGCTTATTATATAGCTTTTATCAAAACAAATATGATCAAAATGATTGGGTGATTGCACATCCTATTTTTCGTAGTAGCTACTTCTCTGATTATTTCGTGTTAATTGACATCAATATTTGAATACACGTTTTTCTCGATAGTTAAATACGAAATCATCGACGTAAGTAATAAAGTACATGGAAAATCGTCACTCTAAATAATTAAGGTTTTACCTGAAAATTTTCTGTAAAGTAACATAACAAGTTTAAAGTTAGAACAAAAACTATATGAACCCACCTTTGCGTGAAAGTAAAGGTGACAACTATCTAGGTAAAAAATCACCTTTAGTACTTCCTGCCAGGATTCGAACCCTAGCCTCTTCACCACCAATAAACCAAATTAAATGAGCTATGATAAAAACTATACTATTTTATATAGTTATATTTTATTGTAATCTACAATAGTAAGGTTATATTTAATTTTAGAAATTATTATAATTCTTCATTAATTGACATATTCCATATTCAGCGGAGAAAAATCCAAGTTTTCCAAATTGATCAATTTCACTGGGATGTATTCATCTTGAGTGACCTTGAATGACTTGAACACAGGCACATCTCCCAATGATCGTATGACATGCGTTTCCTTCACGTACCGCGGAGATATCTCTTCATCTTCAATCGAATAGGGCTCCAAAGGGTCGTCATATGATGTCACGTCATTCCTTAGGGCGATAAATAAATCCTCATAAGAATCCACCTCTGGTTCGCTAACGTCTAAGATAAACAAACAGATTATTATTATTACACCATGTCTTACTACCAGGTCGGTTTATACACACTTATGCTAATGTGTAATGGTAGGGTGATTGTGAGATGAAATGGAGGACCTACAGTTTAACGTGGGATCCGAATCACGGTAGAGGCCTGGCATTCCACACATTCACAAGTTGTGATTAATACACGTCTTTTCAGGGGTGAAGGAAGGGTTTGGTAATCAGATAAATCTATGCCGGGACCGGGTATTGAACCCCAGACCCCCAGCACAGAAGTCCGACACCTTACCTCTAGACCACCAGGTCACCGACATTGGGGCAATTGTTGAGGGACAATTCAACACGTACGAAAAATTTCGAAACTATCAGAACCAAGTCTTATTACCCATTTGGGTTATACGCATAAGTACTAATTACGCTCATGTGTTAGAGATGACGAAGGTTGAATTAAAAAGGAGAATGGAAGATCATTTAGGGAAAACCACCCTCAGTACACCCAGCCGGGAATCGAACCCTAGTCTCTCTGTTATCGGCAAACTAGTCTAGTACGATTGTGATGTCTTAAGCCATTTTACAACCGAAACGATTAGATGATAAAATCTAAAAAATAAATTATTAATAAATATTTGATAGTGGCTGTATATCTGAACAGTAGGGGTAGCTTAAAAAAATTATAATATAGCAATACATGTGTTTTGATAATATTTATAACTAGCTTATGTGGTATTAATTACAAGCTTACCAATCCTAATAAAGCTCAAGTTTACATTCATCTACAAATTGAAGCTTTTGTTTTAGATCACGTAGTATTATTAGAACCAACCTGACGTAGACAAGCTTAAAACCTAATTTGACAAAAGAACTAAGCACGCCAGATAATTTTTTAGCGCCACGTCTACTATAGTTCAAAGGTTATCAAAAAGCTTTGCATATTCATTAATCTGACGAATTTGTTTTTAAAATTTGACCAGTAGCCCTAAAGTAAGATTACAGCAGTTTTCTGATTGAAAGGACTAATTGTTTATGTCGATGTCTGCGGAGAAGTTTTAATCAATTTTCAGATGTTAGAAAATGTTAGAGCTTCTACAAACAAACTACTCGTGCTTTATTACACCAATGAGTTTGGGTTAAGGTAGAAATTTATAGTAAATTTACCCAAATTTAAGAAAAAAAACACCATAATTACAAAATTTCGAAATTATATTCTTAACCTCCCTATAATTATAAAAAGAGACTAGACGAGATTAACGTCTTTATCCACGTACTCATTCTTTCCGGTGATGAAAGGCGTCAACTCAAAAATTAAATTAAATTTTTACAAGCTATAGCTTGCATTTTTTACTATAGCTTACATCCTTAACATTAATATAACATATTTTACATAATAAAATGCATAGCATAAACATAAACGTGGTACATAAAACCTTTTCTAAAGAAATTTATTAAAATGCTATATATCCATTTACTTTATTCAAGAATAATGAAAGAGTTCATCTTACTGTTTAAAAACCCACAAGTCTTAGCAAATAAACACCCCCATCAACAGTCACAAGGTCTAGGGCAGTGGTTCTCAAACTTTTTTTTTCGCGTACCGCTCATGTGTATTACGGATCAGTCGCTTACCACTGAATTATTAAAAATGTAATTAGTATAGAGCTATGTCTCAGAATGATTGTTATTTGTGATCATTATACTAACGCAGCGCCATCTATGATTGGCTGTCTGGTATATTTATTATTTTAATAGGTGGTTAATTTGTCTTAATTCTTATAGGTTAAGAATACGTCTTACGACTTTTCATTATAAACAAGTTATTTTAAGTCAAAGCGTAATTACGATTACGCTTGCGATTGCGTAGTAGCGAGTCCGACTAGAGGGTGTGTTGGTTGTAGACGAGCCATTAGTTGTGTTATACACAAATAAGTCCCTCAAATTTAGGGAGAAATGTTAGTATTGTCGTGTATGCTTGAGTACCACCTTGAGAAGCTCTGCATACCACTAGTTGAGAACCTCTTGCTTAGGGCCTACAGCTCTTCAACTGTAATGTGAGGTTGAGAATCAACTCTTGGGTGGTGTTCTTAAGTGGTTTCTTACAATCATCTGCCACAAAAATGAAGTTAAACTTAGTC
The DNA here is from genome assembly GCA_901482245.1 of Timema douglasi. Classification (NCBI taxonomy): domain Eukaryota; kingdom Metazoa; phylum Arthropoda; class Insecta; order Phasmatodea; family Timematidae; genus Timema; species Timema douglasi. The sequence continues at coordinate 467,455 of CABEEJ010000004.1, read as the reverse complement.
TAAAGTTGATCCTTCTCATCCTTACCTCTTTATATACGGACGGGTATTAAGACGAGAATCATGGAATAAGCCTTTTTTTCAAATCAAATACATTCAATACACACCAATATTTCTGAATCAGAATTCTGCACCAACTATTCTAATTATAAAGTATAAGGTGTATTACAAGAAAAATTACAAATACTCTTCCCCACCTTCTAGATCCGAGTAAGATTGAATTATTTTTATAACCTACTAGACCCTTCCCCTCCCGCCCCCCCCCCCCACCGCATTATTATTTTCAACACACATATTGAAGAATCATCATAAACTCTACAATAAAATATGAGTGACTATCGACATTTTTATGAGGAATAAATTCAATTTTAAAAATAAAATATAGCCTATGCTACTCGCTGATAATGTAGCTTTATATTGGTGAAAGAATTTTTAAAATCGGTCCAGTAGTTTTTGAGTTTATCCATTACAAACAAAAAAAACTAAAATCAAATCTTTCCTCTTTATAATATTAGTGTAGATTTAAAAAACTAACATGTTTAATACTCAAGTTACTTAATACTTGATATAGGTAAAGACAAACTTGGGCGAGTAGGTTTAGAAGAAATACACCCTCATTATTGTGAAGAAAGATTGGAAAAACCACAGTGATTAATCACAAGTGGTAAACTTACTCCAGTGCGCCCGAATATGATTTGAACCTTGATATACCCATCACCGGTCAATACATTATGATGCAAAACTTACGCAAAAGCCTTGTGACCATTGTCACCGGAAACACATAGTTGATTGGTTTGACATAAGGTCTAATTAGATCACGTTTCTGCATATGCGCTTTACTTTCATATTAATTTGACTAAAAATAATGACAAATTTTGGTGGCCGCATGCTCTAAGGCGCTTCTCTCGCAAGAGACTAGACTGTTAATGTTGGGGGGATCGAGGTTCGATCCTGGTCGGGTATAGTTAGGGTAGTTTTTCGGAATGGCTTTCCACTCTACCCTCCCCTCTCAAAAAAAAAAATGCAGGTACGCGTCATATATATTAATCCTTAACACATTAGTGTAATTCTTGATCAATAGGGATACGTGTTTGCTAATTATCCGTGTTACTTATTCGGGGGACTCTATACTGTCTTGTATTCGAACGTCAGGTGGGTATGTCTCTTACAAACAATGATTAGGTCCTTGTCGCATAAGAATAAATATTAATAAGAAATGAAAATCATATTGATTAGTAAGATAATTTATTGAGATAAGTAATTGTGACTAACATATTATGAATATATATTACCTTTGTATCGTTTATACTAAAATATGATTTGGTGATCCTGCCAGAGCGGTTAAGGTTGAGATATAGGGAACGCGTTTTTGTCGTTTTTATGGCAAAACTTTTTGGTATAAATAAATAAAATATTGTTTCAGTACTAGCAAAGATTTTTTTTTTCGCATGGTAATATCAACCGTTCTTAAATATCTGCTAAGGGGGTCCTAGAATTGAATAACAACTTTTCCTCTTCATTTATAAAGTTTGCTATCTAATTCTGCTATGTTCATGACAGATATTCAACAACAGTTAATATCAGCATGTTAAGAAAGTTAAACTATAAGTTTATACTGTAGCAATATTTTATTTATTTTGCCCACAAAAAAATTGCTATAAAAACTACGAACACATTGGCATTTTCCCGCGTTCCCTACATCCCCACCGTAAGTCACCTATGTACTTTCTGACTGCCTAGTACCGAGTGTAGGCTTCGTGGGAATTAAATATAATCCCTCAGCTTTCCGGGAAAGTTGCACCAATAGCAAGTCATCACTGGACGCTTTGTATCTTAACAAAATTATTTAAATAACTGCACACTAACTTTAAATAAATGGTACTGAACTCTGCGCGGACTTTCTTGCTCTATTATTTGAAAATGGAGATATTTACTCAAAACCCGTAATATATGTGAAACTTTTTGTTTGAGTTCCGGTTTTAAATTTTGTAATTTTGTTTTTAAAGAATTGATGTCCTCATTTGTATGTTTGGGCCGATAAAAAAATATCAATGTTGGGTCCACAAGGGTCAACACTTCGTATTAAAATTTCAACTTCCGGTTAAATTTTTTGACATTTTATTAGGAATTGTAAATCTTCATGCTATCGCATTACTATTAAATTCCTCATTTATAAATTTTGACTAATAAAAAATGTAAATGTAGGCTATCGAGTCTAAAATGGATATAAATCATTGTTGTACAAACATTTCTCCTAAGAGGCTTAAGGAAAAATTATTATTATTATTAGCACCACGTATTACTACCCGTTCGGGTTATACGCACTTACGCTAATGTGTAATGGTAGGGTGATTGTGAGATGAAATGGAGGACCTACAGTTTAACGTGGAATCCGAACCACGGTGGAGGCCTGGCATTCCCCACATTCACAAGATGTCTCAAGGAAAAACAAAATAAACTTTTAGAGATTTACTTATATTTAATTACTCTATGGCATTGGAGAATTATTGCGTTAAAACTTAAGTTGTATCTCTTTACAATTAAAGCTCACAAAATTGTATTAATATATTTACCAATATCTCAAAAACTGTTGGATTTATAAAAATAGATTTCATATAAAAGTTTTTTATTTTTAATAGCACTACAATTTTGCAATTGTAAGTTATTTAGTTTCTTAAATAGCTGCAGATATACGGAAGTTTCTGCTTCTGTAAAGTACCCTAAAATTCCTTGCCATGGTAAAATTAAAATAGTCAATTTATAATCTTAATCCTCACCTAGATACGAATTTTAATCAAAATCGTTAAAATTAATTACATTCACAGTGATTTAGTAAGGAGAGTTATAATAATAATAAATTATTCAAGGAACACCCAATAAACAATAACAAAAGGATCTGATTATAAATGAAAATATAATAAGTGATATGAAATATAAGGAAAAAGTTAAAGATAGAAAAAATTTAATTAGCAAAAAACATATTGGGATTATAAGAATTTAAATAGTTATAGATAATAACAAGTCTGAATAAATATATATTTCATTATATAGAAGAAAAGATATAATTAATAGAATAATGGCAAGCCTATAGCAATGAAAACTTTACAACTTTATAATTCTTATTAAGGATTGTGAAGTCTAGTAAAAAGATAACAGGTTAAATACGGAATAGGTTAAAATATAAAAAACACATTAAAATTAGACAATATAATACAAATAAAAATCACATATTCTAAGTTTAAATGTTAACGAATAAAACTTTAACAAGTAAGATATATTAATTATAGTAAAAAAGTTAACATTAAGCTTAAAGGTAATATTATGATAGATCCAGAGTTGTCAAAAGGAAAAGTTAAAATTTAACCAATGGTAGCGACAGGGAAATTAGGAAAAAATTGTTTAGTAGAGGTTAGAGAGGATAATTATAGGTGAGGACTTGAAACAGAGCCGAAATTATGTAGAATATGAAAATTGATACAGAAAAGTTGTTGAATATATAAGTGTTCCTTAGCTGGTATTTAGTTCCACTCCTTAAGCCTTGAATGCCAGAGGGCCGGTTGACTGACTACATGTTTCGACGTACAAACGCCATCATCAGGTCTGAGGAAAACCAATGTAAAATTAGAAAAATATAAGACGAAAATTAAGAATTAAGAACATCAAACAATAACCAGAAAGAAAATACTTAAATTAATTAGAGAAGGAAGATAAAGCTATCCTAACAGACTCATGTTAAGAAATTACAAAAAAGAGAAGAGAATATAGATTATTATTAACGTGTAGATATAATACTAAACTATCAAGCTTACCTCTAAATTTCTTTAACTTTTTCCTTGTATTTCATATCACTTATTATCTTTTCATTTATAATCAGATCCTTTTGTTATTGTTTATTGGGTGTTCCTTAAATAATTAATTATTAAAATCGTTAAAGTCGATTTTGATAAAATCGATTTTTTTCTCTTTTCACCATTTCTTAAACTACTCTTAATTTTAAGTTTAAACAGACACACATACAGACGTCAATGCAAATACCACTTTTTAGGGTTTGGGGATCTTGAGAAGTCGACATCCATCAATATTCAGGTTAGATTTTCTTTTGTGCTAGCAATACTTTTACTTTTTGTGTTCGAAAAGTAAAATAAATAAATATATATATATATATATATATATATATATTTACGTATAGCTTGCAAGTTATTGGTATTATAAAAATATGCTTCTTATAAAATATTTGTATTATAAATAGACCTGAATATTTGTAACGATAAGTACATTAATATCTCAAATAGTTTAGGAGGTATTATAAAAAAAGATAATTTACGCATCAGACCGGAGCCCTTAAAGTCATTTTACCGAATTATTGAGAGAAAGAATTTTGTCTCTAATATTTATTAATTGTTAGAAATGAAATTTAATCAAAATTGTTAGATACAATTTTGAGAAAATCGACTTTTTCTCTTTTAGCGCTTCAGTAAACTACCCTCAATTTTGGGGTTAGATATCCAATTCCAAAAATCCCTCAGGGCAACCCTATTAAAACCCTAGATACCAAGTTTTAGCCCGATCGGTAAAATAGTTAAGGCTCTTGATGGAGGTACAGACAGATAGACAGACGGAAAGTGAAAAACCAATTTTTTGGATTCAGGGGGTCATGAATCGTCAAGATTCATCAAAATCTTGAGCTCGATTTTTTTGACGATCACTATACTTTCTATACCTGTAAGATAGCGAGAAAGTAAAAATTAGCGCAGCTTAGTTGGTGGAAAAAGTATTTTTAACCGATATTTTCCTTAACAATATCTTTGTTTTTAAATCAGCGTAGTAAGCCATTAACTATTGTTATTATTAGCACCGCGTCTTACTACCCGTTCGGGTTATACGCACTTACGCTAATGTGTAATGGTAGGGTGATTGTGAGATGAAATGGAGGACCTACAGTTTAACGTGGAATCCGAACCACGGTGGAGGCCTGGCATTCCCCACATTCACAAGATGTCTTGTCAGAGGTGAAGGAAGGGTTTGGTAATCAGATAGATCTGTGCCGGGACCGAGGATTGAACCCCGACCGCCAGCACAGAAGTCTTACACCTTACCCCTAGTCCACCAGGTCACCAAGCCATTAACTGAACAAACACTTTGCTCCCCTGTCCAGTTTGAAAGTGAGAAAATCAGGTCTTACTCTAGGAAGGAGAGCTTGCGTAAGATTTTAATAAATATGTTATATTAGAGTTTGTTAGTTAAAAGTGACCTAATGGTTCCCAAACCAAAAATTAAATTGGGGAAAATAATTGAAAAATATCTTGAACCCCTTTAATATTCTCTTTCTTAGTATTCTACCCTTAAATTGGTTTACGTTATGAATAGTATTAGTATATACTACACGCAGTACTAAAAAAACATTTTAAGGAGTATATAGGGTTAGGTCAGGACTCAGAGTCGGTCAAACGATATATTGCTTACCTCGATCAGTTGTTGGTATTTGAGAACAAACGACGGCGTCACACATTAGTACCAAGACGAACCCCAACATATTAAAGAGCTCTGTTATCAACTCAGGAACTTATAATTACAATTAATTTAAACTTCAATTGACATGCATATATTAAATATAAAGTAAATATTAAATAGGGTTGTAAATTTGAACCACCTCTAATATTGTATTAAATCAGTTAAACGATATTTGCTCTTAAGAATGCAAAAACAGACATTAAAACCAATGCCAATAATTTTTGAAATATTGATCAAGCTAGACGTTGTATCGCATAAAATTCACATTCATGATAATGTGAAAAGAGGAGAACACAAAAATCAGAACTAAAGTAAAAATAAAAATAAAATTTAACAATATTATAGATTAACTTTATTTACATTTCCCCCCCTATATGGGCTTAAGGGTTTCTTGTGAATTTTAATTGAAACGTCGTCTTGTTTTATGAATGTGTGTAAAATATACCTCCAACCCTGCTCATAAAAAAATGTCAAACGTTAAAAAAAAAAGTGCTTTAATGCGCAGTGCAAATAGTAAACTACAAACGAAGTTTGCTCTTTGGGTGTCTTTACATAAAATACATGTTTGTTTTATAAATGTTTTTATTGTATTAATTCATTAAAATAATTTATTTCGTTATTTCACCTTAATTTAGCTATGCACTAAAATATAATTGATTGTTTGTATGAAAGTACCTCTAAATAACATTATTTTTTATTTCGAATGTGTCAAATACTTTTTAAACCATGAACTAATAGTTAATAAAATGCATATTTACAGGGAAAAAGCCCATAAGCATAGTAATTTGATTGTTGTTAGTTTATATCAGTTGTTAAAGTACATGTTTTATTTTAAAAGGACTGTAAAATTAATAGTCATAACAAAACGAGAGGTGGTTTTGTATTAAATTTTTTAGGAAACATATTATTAATAGCTACTTCGTGTTGCACTGAACCAACATACTTTTTTGATGTTATACAATGACTGTATGTATTCTTTGCTACATCTACACGTCGATGGGATATATTGAAACGTCATATAACATATTTGACTATAAAATCTCTGAGCGAGGTGGTCAAGCAAGATCTATGCCTTAACACCCATCAGGTACCAGTAACCACATGTGTATGATGCGTTGTTTGAAATTACTGAAGATTCAACTCTCAAAGGCTCTTCTGGTACCATGACTAAGGTTGAAGCTGAAGGTCTTCTAAACAGCATATCTTCATTTAAGTTTGTTGTGATAGTTGTAACACTGCATATTATTTCAAATCAATATGAACAGTAAACTGCTGCAAGAGAAGCAGTAAAACAGTAAATTAGCTTAAAAATACAGAGTAGTATTTAAAAAACATGAGGAGTGGCATGCAATTTGAGAAAGTTTTTGTTGATGCTTGAGAGCTAGCTGAAGAAATCAATATTGAGTTAATTTTTCAGCCAGAGATAAGGAGTAGGAAAAGGAATTGTTCGCTTACGAATCAGAAGATCAAACCTTCGCTGACCCCAAAGAGAAGCTCTGAGGAAATTACTATTTTGCTATATTGGACATGGCAATTCGTTTTGTAGAAGAACGATTCACACAGTTGAATGAAAATGCAAAATAATTTTGTTTTATATACAATATAAGTAACCTGAAGATGAAAACTTCAAAATAACTCGTGGATTTGTGTATCAAATTGGAAACAACTCTTACCCGTCGTAGCCCTGGAGAAACCCCATCTTATCTAAAGGACATTGACGTGGCAGCTCACTGCTCTGAGCTTCCAGGAATAAGTCATCACATACAAAAAATGCGAAACCCGAATATGTGATGAACTATCTGTGCTAAAAAGAGTTAGAAAATGGTTTTCCTAATTTGTTCGTAGCTCTTCCTATCCTTTTTACTTTACCGATATCAGTGGCAAGTGTGGAGAGGAGTTTCTCAAAACTCAGATTCACAAGAAGCTATCTGCGCAGTTCCACGAGTCAAGAGAGACTCGTGGGACTAGCCACAGTTTCAGTAGAAAAAGACATGGCTTACCAGCTTGACATTAGAGATCTTATTAAAAACTTTGCTAAAATAAAGGCAAGGAAGGTACCATTGGATTAAGAGATAGAACCCAAAGCACAATTGAAGTTAGAAGAGAGAAATTTAAAAACGAAATTAAATATCATGAACAGTGCTTATTAATTAATTTATGTGTTGTATTGTTAAATGTTGAATACAATTTATTTTATATCTAATGCAGTAATTCTTCTAGCTTGGATGACAGAGGGGATAGAGTGATGGTATTAAAAGGAAAGGGGTGGCATTTTTCAATTCTCGCCCAGGGCGGCAAAACAATGAGAAACGGCCCTGTTCTTTATTCCGTTATTCTTGTAAGTATGTTTGATGCATGTATTGTCAGACTTAGTGTTCTATCTTCTTCACATTTAACTGCTCCAGGTTTCTTTGATAGTGGAAAGACAAAATCTCCCTACAAAATCCTTCAGGATATTCCCTGTTCTGTATAGTCCCTTAATACATTTTATACAGTTATTCCTTTACATTTTCTTCAGCATTTTAAATTATTTCTGCTGAAATTCCATCTCTTCCACCTGCATTGTTATATTTTAACTGAGTTAATGCGGTTTTAAATTATGATCTGATTATGTAGTTACTTCTTTCCTCTGTCAGCATCAACTTCCTTTTCCAAAGCAACTTTCCTTATATCTTCTTTATAAAGATGTTCTAGGCATTATTTCCGTGTTCTTGTTTTATCTTCATCTTCTAATAATATTTTTTTTCTGCGTTCCTTAGAGAGTTGGGTTTAGGTTTTCGATCTTGAAAGTGTTTGATCACATTTTTATATGCTAGGTCTGTTTATTCTATTCTTAGATGTTATTCAATGGTGCCACATATTTCTTCAGTAGGCCTAAAATATTAATTTACTGTTTTAGCTGTGCGGTTACTTTCGTTCCTTAAAAACGTGCATTTTATTTTTCCTTCGTCATTTCTTGAGCTCTTGTATTTTTTTCTGATCTCTAAAGTTCAGTATTTCTTCTGTAATCCAAGGCTTCCACGCCTCAATGTTATTCTTTCCAAGAATTTACTTTGCCTTATCTTTAATTATTATTATTATTTGCACCGCGTCTTACTACCCGTTCGGGTTGTACGCATTTACGCTAATGTGTAGTGGTAGTGTGATTGTGAGATGAAATGGAGGACATACAGCTTAACGTGGAATCCGAACCACGGTGGAGGCCTGGCATTCCTCTACATTCACAAGATGTCTTGTCAGAGGTGAAGGAAGGGTTTGGTAATCAGATAAATCTTTGCCGGGACCGAGGATTGGACCCCGGCCTCCAGCATAGAAGTCTGACACCTTAACCCCTAGACCGCCAGGTCACAACTCTTATCTTTAATTGTTTCCTTAATACTAGTCCATATCTTTTTTTAATTTCCATTATTTTGTTTTTATATATTTAACTACTCCTCTTGCCATATTCCATCGTCCATTAATTTACCTTCAGTTTTTCCAAATCATACTTTCGTTGTCTATATCCCTTGGCTAAATTTTTAAACTTAATTTTCGATTACATGAACACCAAATTGTGGTTGCTGACAATATCCGCTCCAGGGTATGTATAATGTAAAAAACCTACACATGCTCATATAAATATAATAGTTATACTTACATAAATGCTAACATAAATGTACCAAATAGATATACACATATTAAAGCAAATCAACATACAAACATTCATATAAGCCTCACATATAAATACTCACAGAGGTAAATAAAAATAAATACATCAAGACGGGCACAACTAAAAAACACATAGGTTAAGATATATATATATATATATATATATATATATATCATGTCTAGCATAAACACAATTCAACACTTATGTGCACAAAATACACATGCACACAAATAAATAAACACAGATAAATATAAATAAATAGACTACATACAGATTAACACAAATAGATATACAAAAAAATAAACATATATACACACCACTCAACATGGATACATACACAAGGTTGTACACAAAAACATATAAACAGGTGCATATAAAAAAACCAACACCGTTTACAGATTTAAGCACAGATGTACATAAATAAATACACATAGATGAACACAAATAATACCCCTAGAGCCACATTAATATACACAGATACACTTTCAAAACCAAATGAACAAAAATAACACCACTTAAACTTATTTACCGAATAAAGTAATCTAGATAAAATTTTAACTAACCTTTAAATCACTAATCCAAAAACGGGAACATTTTCCAAACTCAATATATACCTACTCATAAAAATGTTAATTAGGAACCTGTACACGTAAATATCATATATCTTGCATAGCTACAACAGTCATTTATTCCAACCGTGGGCGTGAAACAATATCTTTAGAATTTATTTTATCTAGTAGCTATTAACTAATTAGCTACATAATGTAGCTCATTTTGATAGCACATTGACGCCAAAGGTTAATATATTAATTGCTATATTATAGCTAATCTATCTCACAATAATATTGTGTCTGCACTGGGGATGTACAAATCTTACTCAATAGGTGAAAGGAAATAAATATAACTCAAATATTATAAACGTGAACTTTTTTCACTAGAGTAATGTGTAGCAAATTGTTTGTATATTGGAATATAAAATATATTTTCGAACGTTGACAAGTTTCTAAACCGTATTTATTTCCAGAACCCAACCATAAAAGTGTATTTTCACCACTGGTACATAATAAATAATCAGAATTAATTAAACTATTTGTTTTATTTAGAGTATTGGGTGTCTTATTTATGAATAATACGGTCAAGTAACTGGACACACGCCAATAAAATAATTATGTATACGTGCTAGATCATTTGTTTTATTCGGACAACCTGTAATTCCTAACCGACGACAGAGAACATAAGATAAGATGATTTACGAAAAGTATAAATGACATGAGTGATAAAGTTCAATTATGTTTTCGTGGATTGTCGCGATTCTGTTATTGTCATTACCGTTGACGTCACAGTTCCTGAAGCGTAAAGAGGACTTACCGGATAAAAGTAAGCTGTTAGTTTGTTCTACGAACTGTTGGGCCATATCAATTTAAAAATAAAACCTATTAATGAGGATTGAATATTACTTGAATATGTTGAATTAATTGAGCTAATCATTATTTTTAATGTTTTTTATGCACCGCACCATACCACCCAACCGTTATGTCCACTTTTAATTACACTAATGGAGAAGAAATGATTAAAATTAGAATCTTAGACTGGGGTGGTTTTCCTAAATGGTTTTTCACTCTCCCTTCATGAAAATACGGGTTCACTTCCTCTATAATCAACCTTCCCAATTCCTAACCAGTTAGCGTATTAGTAACTTAAGCGTTTAAACCGAATGGGTAGTAAGACACGGTGCTAAGTTTTGTGGGAGGGGGGGTAGATAACACTGGTTAACAGCCATTTTGCATCTGGTGTGTGATACATCAATTAATTTGTGTTGTTTGCGTTCTATTTTTTTTTTTTTTTATGAATTATCACTGACTATGCTGGTTGCACTCTGTATTTGGATGCAATATATGATGGGAGAAGTTCTAAAAGTAGTCACTAGATGGCAGGGAAATTTAGTTGAGGAGGAATGGTACTGCCATTGGCCGTTAGAGGTGACTCAGCTTCCACGTTAGCTCAGCTGTTTAGTGCGTGTTGAAAGTTGGATGGTGTTAGTCACTTTGTATATTTCTCTTTATTGATACCTTAGATTGTGTTATTGTGTGTTTCTGCTTTCCCTGTGTGAACTAGCGAGACTTTCTGATATTTTTAGGTTATAGTTAGTACAGTGTTCTTAACGTAATGGCAACTGATAAAGCTCGTGGTTGTGTAAACCACCTCGATAACCTTTGCTATGTATGTGGTAAGCTCATTCCAAGAACACAAAGAAAGCAAATTACTGACTTAGTTAAGAAGGCTTATAAACTGTACTTTTATTGTGCTCTTGGAGATCAGGATGAACCCTTTGCGTCTCATATTGCTTGCATAACCTGCACAACTACTCTTATAGAAAGAATGAAAGGAAACCGCCGAGCCATGCCGTTTGCTGTTCCAATGGTTTGGTGCGAGCCAAAAGATCATATGGACTGTTATTTTTGCCTGACAAATATTGAAGGAGCCAGGGCATTTCAGTAAAACTAAACATACAATTAAATATCCTAATGTTTCTTCATTTGGATATGCCTGTGCCTCATGGGGAAGGCTTACCTGTTCATGCGTTTAACTTGCAAACTACAGCATCAAAACCATCAGAGGTAAGTAAAACAGTATACCCCTGAAACTCATGTGAGATCACTTAACCTCATAAAACAGAAGTAACTGAACGATTTGATCCGTGATTTTAAACTTTCTAAACAGCAAGCTGAACTGTTGGGTTCTAGACTGCAACAATGGAATCTTATAGATCAAGGTAAAAATATTTCAAGTTATAAAACAAGTAATAGATATTTATCTGGCTATTCTTAAATGAAGAATTCAATGGGTGTGTGCACAAAAGTGAATGGTTTAATGACAGAGTTGGGTGTTCAACATAATCCACATGAGTGGAGAAAATTTATTGATTCATCTATAGCAAGCTTAAAAGCAGTGCTATTGTATAATGGCAGCAAACTTCCATTAGTGCCTTTGGTGCAGGCGGTGGACACGAGGGAAACTTATGAAATTATGGCTTTGCTGATTAAGTAAAATTTATAATTAAGAATAAAGAATTAAGTATACAGATTATGAGCGGCAGATTTAAAATATGTCACACTGATTACGGGTTTCAGGGTGGATTCACAAAATATTGTTGTTTTTTGTGCTTGTGGGACAGCTGAGACACCAAAAACCACTAAAAAGTCAAGGAATGGCCTATAAGGAAATTATACATTGCTGGAAAGGAAAATGTGAAATTGACTCCATTGGTTAAGCCAAATAAAGTCATTTTTCTTCAGCTTCATATAAAGTTAGGTTTGATGAAGAACTTTGGAAAAGCCCTTGATAAATAAGGTCAGGCCTTTAATCATTTGCATTTTTTTCCCAAGCTGAGTGAAGAAAAGCTAAAAGAAGGTGTATTTATTGAGCCACAAACTAGGGCATTGTTGAAAGTTCCCACCATTTACTCCAAGCTTAGAAATATCGAGTTATCTGCTTGATCCTCTTTACAAACCCATTGTTTACGGCTTTTTGGGCAACAGAAGAGACGATAAATATGTTTCCATATTGAGTGGTATATTGGACAACTTCAAGAAAATGGGGTATAGAATGTCACTGAAAATTAACTTTTTACACTAGCATCTTGACTTTTCCCCAGAAAATGGTGGTGCTGTTAGTGATGAACAGAGTGAACAGTTTTACCAAGATATCCTGACCATGGAGAATCGTTACCAAGGAAACTGGAACCCTTCTATGATAGGTGATTACTGTTGGTTTCCTTTTGGTGAGACTGTTAAAACACCTTACAAAAGAAAAGCATCGTCATCCCATTTTGTCAATGAAAAATTATATTAAACTTTGTAAATATTAATATCATGTCGTAATGTGAATTATTTAAGTGCTTTTGTTGGTTTAAATTAGTTTGTCAAAGAAAATTGACATTAAACACTGTACATATTAATATCAAGGCTTATTGTGGATTATTTTAGTGGTTTTTGTTTGTTTAAATTAGTTTGTCAAAGAAAATTGACAACAAACTTTGTAAATACCAATATCATGACTTAATGTGTATTATTTTAGTGCATTTTGTGGTTTGTTTAAATTAGTTTCTTACCCTATCTAGAAAACATAGGTGAGTTCTGAGGGCTTTGTTTTGTTTGGATTTAAAATTATAAATAGTTGATAATGTCGTATTATTGGCTTTGTGTTAGTGCTGTGTATCTTGTTAATGTGAAGTAATGGAGATAATCTTATTTTCCACTGAATTCAGCAACAAAAAATTATTCATATCCACCCATTTACAAACCAGATACAGAAAAGTTTCAATTCGTTGACCAGTGTAATTAGGGGCATTCACAAAGTTTGCACAGGTCCTCATGTCTGCTAGGGGAAGCCCTGGTTAGTCGTGTCCAATATCTTATCTGAGATGGTAATTCGTGTTCGTCTCAATTAGTTAAAATAATATTTTTTTTGTAAGAAGACATTATAATTATATTAAGGATCGTAGCATGTGGTGAAGGGAGACCCGAGTTTATTGCTCCTTTTATGAGATGTGAGCGCTAGTAGTACCTCTAATAAAATTTTGCTAAATTCCTCATAGGTTTCATTAAAGTTATATGTTGAAATCAAAGCCAAATATTTCAAAATACACACTCATGACTAAATAATATTTATACCAGCGATATTCTCACTTTTTACAAATGAGACAGTATTTTTAAAAATCATTGAAACATTAATAAATTATGTTAATAATGGTTAATCTAAGCAAGAGGGGAGAGGGGAAGCAACGGCTACGTCAATGAAATGTTTAACTTTATTCTAGAAGATAAAAATGCTGAACTGCCTTTAATTTTTTATAGTAAAAGTCAGAGATTAGCATTACAAATCGTATCAAGAAGTATGTAGCAAAGCACAATAAATTTTATTCCGTCGCCGAAGAAAATAATAATTTAGAGCCAAACATGTGTTTTTAGTGGCAGTCTTACAAACAGTTAGAATTATACGCTTATGTACTAATTGCGCTAATGGGTATGTATGAATAAGTTTTAATTTAGAGGAAGGTGTACCCGCATTTGCGTGGTGAAAGAGTATAAAGCTCTTTAAGGAAAATTACCCTTAGTACACACGACTGGGATTGAGTTCCAATCTTTCAGCCATTGACAGTGTAGTCTATTGTGAGAACAATGCCTTAGACCATGCGACCAATGTGGGTGTCAGTCATGTTGAAACACCTTGGCAAAAACAAATATTGAGCTATCTGATAGATGACTTTCAGAGCGGTATCATCGTTTTGGCCACAGACGTTAATGGCTGATAAAAACTATGTAAAGGACTTACTGAGGCGATGGTACGCGGCGGCCACCTATGGGATAAAGTTATCTAGCCTGGAATTGATGTTTGTGGGCTCAAACCCAACCGGCATCTACGAATTTTTCTTGAACGATAAACATCCGTAACACAATTTTCTTCAGAGGGGGAATAGGCTAAAGTCGTTGGTCCTATGTCGATTGTTGCATGTAATATGCCCCTGGAAGGTATGTGAGAAAACCCTTCCTGGCCAAATGCGTAAGCCCTTTAGCTCTCGCTGAGAGACATTCCAGTGTGCTGATATAATCAGTTGGTTCAGAAAATGCACGTTAAATACCTCAAATAAATAAGAATAATAAACAACACACGCTAATAAGGTAATTTTCCTCTAATATAGGCTTCTCATCCAAACCCTTTAGGTTAATTTGTTAACAACCGTACTGTTAAACATTCTAGTGAAAACGAATAATTTAATTTGTAGGGTTGGTGGAAAAAAATTAATTCAAGATATGCTTTGCAATTATTATTTACGAGGGCAGGCAGTGTGTTTTGTAAGGTCCTTTAAGTAGAGGTCGGCAGTCACTTCTGAATTATTTTGAGCATTTACTGTATTGTTTTTTTTTATAAAATTACTTCATTTTATAAAAATATCAGTTAATATTTATACAACAAACATTGTAGTGGACCTTTCCCAACATCTGCATTGTTACATACAAGTAATTTTAAATATTATTATTTAAATAGATTTTCAATAGTTTCAATAGATAGCACTTCACAATGAAGCCTTAGTGAAACAATGTAACTACTGATAAAGGTCCCCAATAAAATTATATATATATATATATATATATATATATAAAAATTACTGAAAATATTTCAAAAGTAGTAGTAAATGTATCGAAAAAATATTTTAAGCCACTTATGTATTTTTCTTTTTAGATAAAGATATGTATCTCTTCCAAGATGTAAGCGGTCACAATAAAATTCCTAGAAAAGCACTTTTTCTCAGTTTGGATGACATCGACAATCGAATAAATGAAAATTACTCAGTTATAAGCCTTCACCATAAAGACGATGACACTGTCAATCATCAGGACGATTCCGCTACTGGATTCAGTGGCGACTTCATTGATGAACAAACGGATTACAGGTATGTTATAAATGGCGCGGCTGTGAAGAGTGACTATTTGAACAAGCCAACAAATTTGGAAAACTATTTAGATAGATCTAACAACTTACTTAGCTATCGTAACACTGCCGATGATTATGATAAAATAGTTTTCCCACTGCACTATGAAGGGGTTAGTGATAAAATGACACCTGTAAACAGAAGAATATATGCCAGCGGATCTTTTGAAAACTTTGGAAATAAAATAGATTTAAAAGGAAAGCTAAAGAACTTAGCTGATAATAATCCTATCGATAGATTAGCCTCATCTAAAACAAATTCCAATAATTTAAATAAAATAAATATTCATTGCAATAATACTAGTTTGGTTGAAGAAAAACCTATTTTAGATTTATGTCATGATATCAATTCGTCTTCAAGAAATAGCATTGACTTAGATAAGAAAAAGTCAATTTTAAGTACTGCTAATCCAAACGAAAAACCTATCTTTAAAACAACTAATAATAAAAGCTATATTATTGAGACCGATAAAGAAAAAACGTCATCACTAAGGTATACATTTAAGGTACCTCAGAGAAACAACACTGCTATGAATAAGAATAAAGAAATTTCCACTCCCAAAATTTTAGAGAATATCGTCAAGGTACCACAGAAGAACAACCTAACTATAATTGAAAGAAAACCAATTTCAAATGATATCAATAAGAGTTCTATTCGTATTGATAAGAAGAAACATATTTCAAGTTATAAGGATTCTAGTGATATCTTCCAAGATTTAGAAGAATATGACATGATTCCAAATAAAGAATTATCAGTTTCAAGTCCTACAAATATAAGCAGTATTCTAAAAACATTTAACAATACTGGGCTTATATTTAACAATGACAGTATTATACAAAATATGAATAACTCAAACTATTTGTTAACAAGATACTACCCCAATTCAAGACATTATAATACTACACAAACATCAACTGATGACAGTTTCGTCGATATAAATAAGGCATTAGGTTTTCATAAATACGGTGGAACTACGTTAACCACCTATTCAATTTCCGAATATTCAACTAATGGGTTAGAACAAGCTACAACGCCTTGGTCTTTGAGTAAGCATGATATAAACACAGTGCCTATGAGTACGTTAAATAATTATTTTAATATTAAAAATCAAAATCTTGATAGCATATTTTTAAATCCTTCAGATCAATATAAAAGTGAAGCCAGCTTTAGAAATAATTCCAACCTTACTGGCCGCAATGATAAAGACAAAAAAAAGATTCCCAACAATATGGTTTTATCTTCAAACGTTAGATTACTAAACCTTGTGGGTAATAACAATACATCATTAAATAAATCGCAATATAATATATCAAATTTAATTAAACAAGATATTATACATAACGAAAATAATAAAAGGATTGTTTCAATTGACTTAGGCAAACACGGGTTTGACATGAAAGTGCCTAATAAAATTAAAACACCGGTGAAAGGATTATCAGATTTTACAGACAAAATATCAGATAAAGAAAGAACCAATCTATTTTCAAACCTTTGGAATTTAGACAAACAAATGGAAATAAAAACAGTTAATGAAACTGAAAACTCACCTAACAGTGTTGATAAAAACAATTATTTATCAGTGCAACTAGAAAACTTTTATGCGCCACAAATGATAGAAAAAGATTTTAACCATGTTAATGAAAAGATGGATATTGACAGAGAGAAATCAGAAAATTTGAACAAAACAATACGTAACATAACATTCTCTTTAAATGACGAGTCAAAAGCATTTCTAGGGTTAGATAAAGATTTGGAAAATGTATCATCTCCTATACAATCATCAAAGGTAAAAATCCTTAATAACTATCTTACTATTTTGAACAATTCTAAAGTCACTACAAATAAGTTCAGTAAACAAGACACTTTAAACTTAGTACCACTTACTTTAAAAAATAGCGCATTTACAACTTTGGTACCAAATAATGTTATGGTAGTTTCACATCATGGCAATGAAAGTAATGTAGTAACGGCAGCTTTTGGAGACATTTTGAACAAAATTTCCATTTCTGGTATATTAAGTAAATTCAAAAATATTTCAAATATTATTAATAAGAAGGTGCATGCTACCACAACCCCGACAGATTTAAAAGACTCTAAACCTATTGAACTCGATTCTGATGGAAACAACATTAATACATTAATTATTACAACTAAAAAGAAAGAATATGAAAAAGATAATATCAAAGGAAAATATAATATCACATCAGATAGTTTGGGTAATCAAACAAATATCGATTTAAAAAAAATATTGAATTTAAATAAAGTCTCAAATTCTGGGCACGAAACAACTAGTTTTACATCAGCGACAAAAATGAATTTTTCACCTATAAAAACATCCATAATTAATTCTAATGTTCTAAATATCTCGAGAAACCCCACTATAGAAAGATTAATTAAATTGCCTGGAATTTATATTAACAATCTAAACATTTTTTTGATGGATAGCAAAGAAAATATACCTCAATCTGAAATTATAAAAGTAAGCGCGATACCAAAGAAATATCCTCAAGATATTAAAAACAGGAATCTATTGGTATACGACAAGACAAATATGACTTCAGTTACACCAAAAGGGAATCTTCGAGAAAGTAACGTTCTTAGTTCCAGCTCTACACTACAAAGAAAAATAACTTTTTTAATACAATTTCCTGAAATTATTGATTCGAAATTGAACAAAAGAGGGCCATTTGAAATTTCATCAAGAAATCAATCATTCCATGACAAATACGAAGATGATGAAATTACAATGATCAAACCTCCTATAATGGGTAGTGCACCATCATCTAGCTTAGCTGATTCAAAGGCGTATCGTAATATAAAGACATATGGAAATCATAAAAAAAATAGAATTCATAAAAAAATGCATTTAACAATTATTGAAAAGGAAATGAACACTCCCCATAAATCACTACACCGCGAGAAGAACGAAGATCATATTACTAATGTTCTTCAACTCCAACTTCCGTTAGTGGTTGACGGTAGCTTGAAACAGGAGTACCAAATACAACTTTCGGATGAGTTAGAAGTTAACGATCAAGACTATTTTAAGACTAAAAACAAAAAACAGCATTCAAGCGAAATTCTAGAGAAACCTCCTTTAGCTTCACAACAAAACTTTGAAAAATTGCGAGGTTTCAATGAGAAAAATATTCACTCCATGCCAAAAAAGCTACTAGACACCTATCTGATGGTTTCCAACTCTAAAATAAGCACTCCTAGTGGTTTTATACCTATTACCATGTCATATAACTCTAAAATTATAAAACCCAGAAGCAAACTTCAAGAAGCTAATATTCCAATGTCACATAAAAATAGATATAAAATTAAACTTATCCAGTCAGATGACTTATTCAATACTAGAAACCATCATAGGCAAAAGAGGAACATTGCAAACAGTCTGTTCCAACATTTGAAAAATAAATTAAATTGGACAGATTCACAAGACTTTTCTAAAGACTATGATAGTGAAAAAATGTCATCTAAAATTAATGATCAAACAACAATTGAAGAAAAAGGGACATTGCCAAACAATTGTTCATCTCCCTTCTCAAATAGTGAAAGCAATAAGGTTATTCAGAATAAATGTATTACTTCTTCAAATATCTTAGAACATGTTTATGCCACACCTAGAGATATATGGAGAAAAAATCGACAATTTTTTAGTAGCAACAAGAGAGGAAAATATGGAGGGATAAATAAAAGTGATCTAGAAAATGAAAAAGCTAATAGTTCTGAAACAAGCAATAATTCTACATTTCAAGGGGACAGATTTTTGCATAGTAAATATAATTATAGCAATAGCAATTTGTTTTCTGTTTTGAACAACGCAAATAAAAATAAACTAAAGGTTGCTCGTCGCTTTTCACCAATTAAAATTAATCCTATGCACGATAAAGCAATAGTCGATATCCTACATATAGAACAAATAACACATGCTTACAAAAATATAAAAAACAGTGATATTAAATCTTTTAAGGAAAATGTAAGCCCCACAAAGCAACTTCCTACTGTGAACTTTATCTCTGGTCACCAAACCTTAGCGGCTTACACTGAGAGAGATATCAACGCAAACTTAAATATTTCTGATCATATTGTTGATAACGATTTTGACTTCAAGGGTGACAATGAATCAAAGGGAACCCTTTCAAACGATGGTTTAATTGATACTACAGTAAATATAAATTACGACAATGACAAAAATAATAGTAGTAATGATAATATTAGGAACATTCAAAGTCCAAGAGAACAAAAAAGCACGTATTACAATAATGATAACGACAATTATAGCTACTATAATTTTAAAAATGATAGCTCTGAAGTAGAAGATAATTATTTAACAGGGTCCAATTTAGTTTCTCAGGATAATGAGTTAAAAAAAAAATTACTTTACTTAATATATCTACCTGTGCCGATTGCATACAATAAACAGCAATTCCTTGAGTCCAGCAATGTGTCAGGTAAACATAGCACCTACGATGAGTTTCAAATAATCCCATTAATCGGAACTTTAACACGTTCAAAAATCAAAACTTTGCTGCTTTCTAATAATCTGACCAATAATTACAATTCAAGTGCAATAAGAAGTGAAATAGTTAGAGGAAGAGTTATGAGTAAAGTTAATTATACCGTAAATCCAAATAAATTTAAAAATAAAGTAAACAATGTATATTTTAGAGAAAGAAATACAACCTTGCTTTCTCCAAAAATATTTGAAACAATGATAAATGCAAATAATACCACAATTGATCCACCTTATAATCTGTTTCGTGTTGGTAATCGATATAGTTTTGACAAATTACCTAATCCAGAGATTATTGAGGTAATTCAAGAATACAATCATTTTCATGAATCGCAAATACAAACCTTTCCGAATTTATTATTTTTAAACACTAATACAAATAAAAATAGTTCATCGCTACTCAGCAATGTTGATCTTGAAAGACCAAAATCAGTCCAGATTCATAAATATACTGGACGGACGAATGTGTCTGAAGAACACGACCCTGCTAAAAAAGGTTCTAAAATGTTTAATTCATTTTTCTATGCAGTTAAAGACGAGAATAAGGTGAGTATATTTAAAAACCACGAAGCTCCTAATTCTAGTTTATTCTTGGGCACGAAGAGTAGAAAAGTTAATAGTAATTTATCAAAACAAATTAACAAAATATCGAAAGATAGTTCTCAAAAGATTTTAAAATTTTCAAACTCTACAGGGAATGTAGCATCAATTATTATAAAAAGTAATACAAACACGATTCGAAACTCAAAATTATCATCAAATTCAAGAAAAATATTAAATAAGAAAACAAACTCAAATAATAATACAAATTATTGGGATAGATTATTTAGAAATATTCAAAATACATATTCAGGTATAGTCAGTAAAATCATCAATATAACTATTCAGGATGACCTCTATATCAATCCTAGTTCAAATAATAACAGCATTAAATTAACTAATGTAACACACATTCCTTCCAAAGATAATGCTTGTAAGAATCAAAGCTTGTGTGATGAAAAAATCGACATCACTAAACCTTTTTACTCTGTAGAGTATAATTCTTCCCTTTTATCACCATTTGAATCAACACCAAACACTTTATTTACCAATATTTGGACAGATGAAACATATGCTAATATAACCAACATTAATAATAGGTTTGCAAAAAGCAAAACTGCAAGGACATTACATTCTGAAATCACAGAAAGTATGTTGATGTCCTCCATCCGTAGGGAAATGTCGACTACTCTTTCATCCAATGTCTTGATAGATTTAACAAAAGAATATAACAGTTATTTGAGTTCCAAAGATAATACGACAACTAAAAATTTAAAGTATAAAAGCAATAAGTTTTTTGAGAATAGTTACAATGAAGAGGATTCACACGAAGAAAGTTTTATATTTTCCTCCACAACACTTCCTTCTAGAAAATTTTTTGATAGTCCAAGTACCTCACAGCTAATTCTGACGTCTCAACCATTCAAGTTTAAATACCAAATAGAACATCCATCTATGAAAATCCCAGCTAATATTAACTCTCCAGGGGAACAAATAAACATAAATTTATTTAGTCAAAACAATCTTGGACAACAAATTTTTTCCACAGAAGTATCAATTTTTCAAACTAAATATGATGGACTGAAATCATTCTTGTCCACTAAAACTAGAACATCCAGTAAAAATCAAAATACAGTTCCATCCTTTTTGAATGGCATCAAAGAAAATCTAAGGAGTGAAAGTTTATCTTTTAAACAAGCAAACTCATCAAATGTAACAGGAAATAAGGCATTGGCGAAGTCAATAATTTATAAAGAGGAGCCTGAAAAATTTACCCTTAGTTCTAACTTGTTGGGTAGTGTTTACAGTCAAATATCAAGTGAACGTGTAAACAAGAATGTATTATTAAATCATTCATTGAAACCAGTTAAAACTTTCTCTTCTACAAATAAATCTAATTCAGAGGCATTAACAAATGAATATCATAAAATCACAAATATGTTTAGTGAAATGTATCAAATAAAACAAATTCAAAGAAACGAGACTGGTCTAATTTATTCTAAGTTCAATAACCTATTTTATCCAACAGAAAAGTACAATGCTAATATATTTGAAACTAGAAATGTTGTAAATTCCTCGGAGCAACATTTGAATATTATTACAAAATATGATAGTCGAAGTGAAAGTGAATCAACAAATAAATTGTACGGATCTTCAAATAATATGTTCAGTTTCATGAATAATATGAAGAACTATCAGGAATATCATTATGCTTCTTCACATCATTATGAAACCAATGCTGAAAGTTTAAACAACCAATATGTAGTCTTGCAAACAACTGAAATAAATAGTATGTTAAATATGTTAGAGTCGGCTGATAAAAACACTATGTCAGAACGTCAAGTGAAAATAATTGATTCCCACGCAGAACAAAATAAATTAGGAAAAGGTACCGAAATGTCTAGTACATTTTATAATGAGGACAAATTTAAAGGAAACCTATTCAATAATAGCAAACAATTTATACATTTACCACATAGTTATAATCCATTTGAGTCTGTGTCACCCACAAACGAGATAACACAAATTCTTAATTCAACGATAAATTATTGGAAAAACATTACATCTGAACAAAAAATAGGAGCCACCAAGATTGATGAAGATTTATCCTTTGGAGATAAACATATTATGCAAAGTCCAGATTCAAAACATGGTGAAACAAAATGTAGCTATGAAATTGAGACTTCTAGACTCCCCACTTCTAATCAATTGGAAAAATATGTAAACCTGGATGTCAATAAGGATGAATCAAACAAACCTTACCTTCAAAAAACTAACAGAGAAAACACATCATCCTCTAATCTAATCAAAATCGATGACTTCGTGGAAACAAACTATTTAGATAATAATACAACAAATAGCTCAACACTATTTCAATTCATATCTGATACTGATGAAATCGAAAATAAAGAAATAGTTACGCCAGAGCTTAACCTGAATCCAAACATTACATTTCAAACAAAAAATCAAATTACATCGAACACTTCAAATGATAGATTAGATGATGTTAAAATTACACTTGTGAATACAGATGTTCCAATTTTAAATAGCACTTCAAATGTAGATTTTAATTTTAATAACACCATAATATATACTTATGATCCAGATGAAATTTTTAACAAAACAGTAAATAATTTAACGAAACATAATGAATCTAACAACATCTTTATTGATAAATATATTAATTACTCAGATCCTGATCAAATTAAATCAAAAAACGATATTTCAATAAATAATAATCTTACACCACATTATAAAATTAACTCAACCATTATGGAAACAAATAATAATAATAATAATAATAGCGATCCTATGATATTTGGTATGGAGGAAAATAAACTTTCTCAGACACACAAGCCTGCCTTTGACTTTATATATAATAATGGTATCGGTCATGAAACTAACACAACAAAGGTACACATTAATAATAATTCAAATGACAGTAATTTTAGTAAAAGTGATGATCATTTATTTATTACTCCAGTCGGTAGTGAAATCAATAACAGTATCAATGTGACCAATATTCTAATTAAAAATAGCTACAATGAAACAGTGCTACCCGATTTGGGAATTAATATGGTACCTTCATTATCTGGTATAGAGCCTGAAGTAACATTTAGTAATGCCAAATATCAAGAATATAATTCAACAATAGTACAAACAACAAAAAATCACCATAATTCATTTTTACCAGATTCCGAAATCAATACAGTATCTTTAGTATCTGAACCAGAAGATAAACATTCTACTGTTATTATTCACGAAGATACTGACATAAAAGAACAGATTGGTAAGAACTTAAATAATTCATATATTAATGATTTAAACATTAATTTAGTACCAACAATTCCTACACTTAAAATTGAAAATATATTTTATACTGGTATACCAAACCAAGTCCACGACCAAAATGTATACATTAATACTGATTCTAATAACCCATTACTACTTCTTGATAAAGTAACTATAAATTCATCAATATTTGATTTAGAGCCTGAAAATATAAACAATTATTTCCTATCCCAAAACGTCAGAATTACAAATCAACAAATGAATAGTAGTAAGACTGACGTCGAGGATAAACTAAATCTAGCTCCTCTATTATCTGCTCCTGGACTTGAGATTATTAATGATAATGTCATTGCTTTTGAAGTTAATAATACCACGTTACCAACTAATAACAATTACAATGACTCAATTTATGACGAAGAAATAAATATTTCCCTTATTCCTAAAGTCAAAGACAAAAAGACACAGATGAACAATAGTTTCAATAACGTATTAATAAATGTTACCAAAATAGATTCAATACCAAACATGTCTACTCTTGTAATTGATAGTCTATATAATAAAGATATAACTAACGAAGTCAACAAAATAGAGTTACCAACTATTATTAGTTATACTAAACCATTGGTCTCTAATACCGAGGTCAATTTAGTTTCATCAATAACTACTTTAGAACACAAACATATAAAAAATATCATACCTCAAAATAGCAATGTTAGCTATGTAAAAATAAATAATAACCACACAAACTCTATATTATTTGATGATGAAGTAAATTTAATTCCTACGTTATCTGCACTAGTTCTTGACATAATATACAGTAATAACATTTCTTATGAAATTAATAAAACCAAGGTCGAAAATACAAATATACATACTGACCCCTTAACATCAGGTGCAGAATTAAATATAACGTCTCCAACATTCAAGCCTGACCATGATAAAATACATATTAATGGAATAAATTATGAAACCAATACAGTACAAATTCAATTAAATACCGAATCAAGTGTGCCAATTTTTAATAACTATGGAAAAATGAATTTACCCCCTGCCAAATCAGATATTAACACTGATGAGATACAAACCAATATCATTTTTAATGAAGTTGATTCAAAAATGGTACAAGTTAATCATTCTCAGACTAAATCACCAATATATGATGTAAAGATCAATACTAGTTTTTCATTATATCCTTTTGAACCTAAAACAATAGATAAAAATGTAATTTCCAAAATTATTAATACCACAAAAATTCAAAATAAGATGAATAACAACACAAGCTCGTTTGTATATGATTCCGTAGTAAACATAGTTAAAACTAATTCTGATTTACATCTTAACAATGGGACATTCAATTTATCTAATTTTTCATCTGATCCTAAATTCGATTTTATACCTATTAAAGACAATTCGTTCGATGTAGATAAGACCAAGTTATTGTTTGGTAATAATTACAATGACCCAATGATATCTGGCTCCTATGTGAATTCAATTATACCAACATATCGGCCTAGCAATGACAACATACTTATTGGTGGTATCGGTTTTGAAATCAACACGACAAAAGAACAAATTAACAATAATAACACACATGTGCTTAATTTTAATGGAGGTGATAATAAGTCACTTACTCCGTTAGTTATTACTGACACTAAAAACATGTATATCAATAGTATACCTAATAAAGCTAATGGAAATACAACATATACTAACCTCTTGGACTCTATACTAATTCATAATAATTCTAATATGGTTCCCTTATCTCCACCTAGTTCATACATAGTATTTAATAATAGTATTTCAAATGAAATTGACAGAAGTAAGGTACAAAAAATTAATAATAATTACAGCGAGTCTTTAATATTTGCTGCTGAAGTAAATACAATTTTTCCAACATACAATCCCAACCATTACAATAAACAAATAAATGTTAGCATTAACGAAATAAAACCAACAAAAGAACAAACTAAAATATCTGAAAATGTTAAGAATAATCACTTTGAAGTTAATTTACTTCCTCTAATGTCGGCTCATGAAAATGAAACTAAACATTCTGATAGAATATCTAATGGGATTATTGTGGCAAATGGACATAATATACAAAATACTTATGCTCAGTCTTTATTATCTGTAGCTCACGTTAATACTAATATATCTACATCAACAACTTATCTTAAGCATGGGCATACAAATATTAATTCATTATTTCAGGAAAACAATGGCACAAAATTACAAATGAAAACCAATCCTGACCCATTACTATCAAATGCTGATGTAAATATAAAACCTCCAATATCCGCTCTTAAAACCGAAGATGGATTTAATACCACAGAAATACGAAAGAATGTCAAACTTACCGACCCATTGCTTTCTGAAGTCAAATTAAATCTAATTCCTTCTAGATCTAAATTAAAATATGATGAAATATTTATCAATGCCATGTCTCAGAAAGGTAATTCTACAAAGGGTGAAACTAAGGCTAGCTCTTCGTTAGCTAATGCTGGACCCCATTTAATTCATAATATATCTATTTTAAAACCCAACCCATCAAGCAATAAAAACATTTCTTACATAATCAAACCAACAAAAGTAGACATAAATAGTATTTTCAACTATTCAAGATTATCTGAAGTACCAGATTATGTGGTTACTACTAGTTATCCAAATAAATATATTAATAATAATTTAAATAACATTTCTTTTAATATGAATAAAACACGATTACAAAGAGACAACAATTTTACAAATACCTTTTTAAATGATGTTAGAAACCATACACCTATTATATCATCAATTAATCAACCAGACAAATTACACCCAAACAATATTTATAATGAGTTGAAAAACATCGTTGTAACTCCAGATAATATAGATTTTGTTACAACAATTAGTCCATATTTCACTAACGCAGAATATCTTGAACCCATTAATTTATCATTTTATAACTCCACCTTACTATATCCGGTTTCAGATTTGAACGTACTCAATATCAGAAACCCAAACAAAACTTTAAGTTTTTCTCATGATAAACTTGATAGTATTCATGCGGATCCTTTAATATCTACTTCAGTTAATATGGATTTATCTTTAAAACCTCATGATTATATTAAATACCTTCAAAAGTTTGGTAGTCAAACTGAATCTGTAAATGATACGTTACATTATAGTTTTGATAATACTGTTAGTATGGATAGTGTCACTAATCATGTTATGTTTCCTTTTATAAATGTTTCAGATTATAGCTCAACCAATATTTTAAACAATACATATGATAAATCAAATTACATTCATGATCAAATTACTTCACCAAGTAACATATTAACCAATAGTTTTGCAGTCAAAGATCCAAACTTGGATCATAAAGACTTTAATGTTTTCTCTAATACCAAAGGGAATGAATTATTCCCCCTTTACACTAAAACACATGCTACTGGATTATTAAACCAACCAAATATTAGTAGCAATGCAGTTATTGAAAAACCACATACAATGGGTGATTTGGTTCCTAGTTTATCTTATAGATATAATAATACTAACTCTATAAATCATATGACTACAAATAATATATTTCCAAATATAAACCTTTCAGATCTTCATTTAATAGATACAAATTACCATAGTAATAACATTTTCAATTATAGCATTGGACAAATTCCTACACAAAGAAACCCATTCAACAGTAGCTTTTCAATTATAGATCCGAACTTTCATCATAAAGACTTTAAAGACTCCTCTAGCACTACAGGTATTGAAACATGGCCTTTTGACACGAGAACAGATGCTATTAAAACATTAGATCAACCAGATATTAGTGTTGATGTAATTGTTGAAAAACCACAGGTAATGAGTGATTTGGCTGATACTTTATATTATAATTATAATAATACTAACTCTATGTTGAATTATGTCACTACTAATCGTATATTTCCATCTATAAATCTTCCAGCTCTTCATTTAACCAATAGTATTTACAATACTAATAATGTTTCCAACTATGATATCGTAAAAATTCCAACTCCAAGTAACCAATCCAATAATAGTTTTTCAGATATGGATCCTAACTTTCATATTAATGATTTTGAAGTCTCATCTAACACCAAAGGTATTGAAATGTTCACTATAGTCAGTACGAAAAATACTAATGAAAGTGTAAAGAAAACAAATATTAGTGTTAATGTAGTTGTTGAAAAACCAAATGCGGGTGATTTAAGTGAAAATTTATCTTATAGCTATAGTGATACTATCCCTATGAATTATGTCACCACTAATCATACATTTACAGCTTTAAATATTTCAAACAGTCCTTTAAACGATACTATTTACAATAGCAATATCATTTCTAGCCATGAGATTGGACCGATTCCTACAAAAATTACCCCATTGGATAGTAACTTTTCAGTTATAGACCCTAGCTTTCATCTTAAAGACTTTGAAGTTTCCTCTAACATTAAAGGTATTGAAGTATTCACTTTTAACACTAAAACAGATACTACTGAACTATTAAATCAAACAAATATTAAGGTAAATGTAGTTGGTGGAAAACCACATTTGGTTGGGGATTTTACTGATGATTCAACCTTTGGTTACAGTAATACTAACTTTATAAATGATGTCACTACTAATAGTGTATTTCCATTTATAAATATTCAAAATCATCCTTTAACCGATACTATTCACAATCCTAATATTATCCCCAAAGATGAAGTTGGACATATTCCTACACAAAATAGCCCAGTCAATAGTAGTTTTTTAGTAATAGATCCCAGCTTTCATCATAAAGATTTTAAAGTTTCATCTAACACCAAAGGTATTGAAATACTTACTTTAGACAATATTACAGATGTTATTGGAAGTTTAAAGAAACCAAATATTAGTGTTAATGTAGTTATTGAAAAACCACCTGTGGGGGATTTACCTGATAATCTATCTTATAGCTATAGTGATACTATCCCTGTGAATTATGTAACCACTAATTATATATTTCCAGCTTTAAATATTTCAAATTATCCTTTAAACAATACCATTTACAATAGTAATAGCATTCCAAATTATGACATTGGACAAATACCAACACAAAGTACCCCATTGGATAACAGCTTTTCAATTATATATCCTAACTTTCATCATAAAGACTTTGAAGTCTCATCCAACACCAAAGGTATTGAAATATTCACTTTAGACAATATTACTGATGTTATTGAAAGTTTAAAGAAACCAAATATTAGTGTTAATGTAGTTATTGAAAAACCACACGTGGGTGATTTAACTGATAGTTTTTCTTATAGCTATAGTAATACTATCCCTATAAATTATGTTACCACTAATCATACATTTACAGCTTTAAATATTGGACTAATTCCTACACAAAGTACTCCATTGGATAGTAGTTTTTCAGTTATAAATCCTAACCTACATCTTAAAGACTTTGAAGTTTCCTCTAACGTTAAAGGTATTGAATTATTCACTTTTGATACTAAAACAAATGCTATTGAAATATTAAATCAACCCAATGTTAAGGTTAATGTATTTCTTAGAAACCCACATTTGCTTAGTGATTTGAATGATAAGTCAACCTATAGTCATAATAATACTAACTATATGAATTATGTCACTAATGATAATGATGTCACTACTAACAGAATATTTACAGTTATAAATATTCAAACTCATCCCTTAAATGATACTATTTATAATATTAATAGCATTTACAATTATGATATTGGACGAATGTCTACAAAAAGTAATCCTTTTGATAATAGTTTTCCAATTATAGATCCAAATTTTAAAGAATTTGAAACTACCTCTAATACTATAGGTATTAATTTACCCACTTTTGAAATCAAAACAGATGTTATCGATATACTAAATCAACAGAATATTTTTGTTAACGCGGTTATTGAAAAACCACATGTATTAGAGGATTTTAATCTTAAATTATCTTATAGTTCTAATTATACTGACCCGAAGCATAATGTCACTGATAATGAAATATTTCCAACCATAAATATTTTAGATAATCATTTAATGGCTACTGTTCAGTATCCTAATAGTATTTCCAACTTTGACGTTGGACAAATTCATATCCCAAGTAACACATTCGACAGCAGTTTTCTAAACACACCTCTAAGCTTTCATCATAAAGATTTTGAAGTTTCCTCTAACACCAGAGGTATTGAAATATTCACTTTAGTCAGTACGACAGATGATATTGAAAGGTTAAATCAATCAAATATTAGTTTTAATTTAGTTGTTGAAAAACCACATATGGTTGATTTAACTGATAATTTATTTTATAGCTATAGTAGTACTATCCCAATGAATTACATCACCACTGATAATATATTTACAGCTATAAATATTTCAGATTATCCTTTAGCCAATACTATTTACAATACTAATAACATTTCCAATTATGACATTGGACAGATTCCTACACAAATTAGCCCATTTAATACTAGTTTTTCAGTAATAAATCCTAGTTTTCATCTTAAGGATTTTGAAGTCTCATCTAACACCAAAGGTATTGAAATTTTCACTTTAGGGAGTACGTCAAATAACAATAAAAGAGTAAAGAAAAAACATATTAGTGTTAATGTAGTTGTTGAAAAACCAAATGCGGGTGATTTACCTGATAATTTATCTTATAGCTATAGTGATACTATCCCTATGAATTATGTCACCACTAATCATACATTTACAGCTTTAAATATTTCTAACGGTCCTTTAAACGGTACTATTTACAATAGTAATATCATTTCTAGCCATGAGATTGAACCAATTCCTACAAAAATTACCCCATTGGATAGTAACTTTTCAGTTATAGACCCTAGCTTTCATCTTAAAGACTTTGAAGTTTCCTCTAACATTAAAGGTATTGAAGTATTCACTTTTAACACTAAAACAGATACTACTGAACTATTAAATCAAACAAATATTAAGGTAAATGTAGTTGGTGGAAAACCACATTTGGTTGGTGATTTGACTGATAATTCAACCTTTGGTTACAGTAATACTAACTTTATAAATGATGTCACTACTAATAGTGTATTTCCATTTATAAATATTCAAACTCATCCTTTAACCGATACTATTCACAATCCTAATAGTATCCCCAAATATGACGTTGGACATATTCCTACCCTAAGTACAACATTCGACACAAGTTTTCCAAACATATATCAAAACTTTCATCATAAAGAATTCGAAGTTTCCTCTGATACCAAAGGTATTGAAAGATTAAAGCAATCAAATATGAGCACCCAGATATTTGTTGAAAAACCACACATAGTCGGTAATTTGACTGATACTTTATCCTATATTTCTAATTATGTCACCACTAATCGTATATTTCCGGCTATATATATTCCAGTTCACCCTCTATATGATACTATTTACAATACTAATAGCATTTATAATTATGACATTGGAAAAATTCCTACACAAATTAACCCAATAGTTTTAGATCCAAACTTTCATCATAAATACTTTGAAATTTCCTCTAACATAAGCGGTATTGAATTATTCACTTTGGTAAATACGACAGAAAAATTAAAAATAGCTTTTGATAACATAAATTATAAAGATAAACAGTATCCTTCAGTACTAGTAAATTATGTCAATAAATTTGTAACTGAACCCCCTATCATTGTAAATCCAATCCCAGAAAATAATTACACATTTTTTGAAATAAACAAATTATACTCACAAATCCTTCCTGATCATATCCAAAATAGCTATAATATTTCAACGCCAACTTATATAAAAGAAAGTTTAGTAAATGAAACAAGTCTCCAATATAATGGTTCCGTTTATGTAGATGAAGGCAAAGTTACTAAAAATATTATATCTGCCGAAGCTATAAATATCATAAGTGACCATAATGTATCTCCTTTGCCCGTTCTACATATTATTACTAGTATTTCAAATACAACTAATTTTGTAAAACATAATACGGACATACCTAAACCGCTAATAAATTATTCATATTTTGATTCACATACCTATTCTGGGTCATATATGACCACACAAACGAATAACAAAATTGATTTACCATTTTATGCAGTCAATCAAACAAAGATCGTTCTTAATTCCTCTGATTTAGAACATAATTTAAAAATTAAAATTGATCTCCCGTTCATAGCATCTAATTCAGAAAAAAGTAATACCCAAATAAATGATTTAGCCAACAAACATAATATGTCTAAAGCTAATGTTCAATCTTTAAATAAACGTGGAAAACGCATTAAATTAAATGGTTTTGATAATAATAATCTTCAGGTATCTAATGTGTCAGATAATCTCAATCTACAGATTTATGGATATTTTCATGAAATTAACAAGACGCAATCAAATAAACATTTGAACTATAGTATCACCTCAACTGCACATCACCAACAACCTAATATTTCAGAAAAGTCCATGAAAGTTCTAAATTATTTAGGAAATTACATAGCCAACCATGCAGAAAGTAATAAGCTCAGCAATTCCCTTTTGAAATCTGAGCAAACGTTAAATGAAGGATTTAATTCACACATGGTAAAAGAATTTCATGAAAACTACAAGTCTAATGAAAATTCTAAGTATTTCCATAATTCGATTTCCAAACCGAGAGCCTCCTCTTTATTTACAAATTTTTCTAGTATACCGTTTCAAAATAATCACACAAAACCTAGCATTTTCACGTTGTTAAATATGAACCACTTAAATTATTCCCATCACCATGTGAACCACGTTAATAATGTCTACCAAAATATGAACCACATAAACTACGACCACAATGGTGTAAACCACGAAAGCTATGCTAAACAAAATATAAACCACATTAGCTATGCCCACCAAAATATAAACCACATAAACTATGACCACCAAAATATGAAGAACATAAATAACGACCACGATGTTATGAACCACGAAATCTATGCCCAACACAATATGAACCAAACAAATTATGCCTACCAAAATATTCAAAACTTGAAAAGTGTAGGCATGGTAGATAAAATGATTATAAATAATACGTTATTTAAAACCATGCTACAAGAATCCTCCCGTGGTAGCAAATCTAATTTATTGAATAGTTTGAAATCTAGCTCAAATAATATTTTGAATCAGGGCTCTGATGGTAATATGAATATCTGGTCAAACGTTAACACTCACCCCAATGCTAGTCATAACGCTTCACCTGTGTCCATTATAGTAATAGATAAAGGTATCCATGTGCACAACATCGATTCCAACAATAATAAACAGTCAAGCAATAAAAATAATATATTTTCTAAAGAGTTAGACTACCAGAGCAGTAAACGCCACAAGAAAAGGAAAATTCTAAATAAGAAAAGAAAGTTTTTGATTCCTTTACCAAAAATAAAAAATAAACACAAAAAGAGAAAAATGAAATTCTTTAAACTTGGGTAGCATAACGTTAAAAGAAACCAGGACTGTCTAATTGTATTTATAATTAATAAAAAATAATACAAATAAACACAAACATTTAATCTCCAATAGCATCACATATTATCAATTCCTTGAATAATAGATTCATTTTGAATAATAATGAGTGATGTATTTTAAAAATGGTCAAGAGAGACGTTTTAGAATTCTAAAATTTGATTTCTAGTTCACAGGAAGCCAAATAAATAATTGTACTGTGCAGTGCACAGACTTTCTCGTTACATTACATAATAATAGTAATATTTACTTATAACCAGTAAAACATGAGATACTAAAAAAAAATAAAAAATACTACATAAGCGCAATGGAAAAAAGAGAATCACTATCCAATAAAGATCCCAAATAAAATAATATACACTGTTAAAAACAATATAAACCGTAATAAATTGGTCTATAATTTGAAAAAAATCGATTTTATAAAATATTCTTTCAAATAAAATCTGCTTACTTTTAAGGGTACTTTAATTTTGCGATAATAAGTTAGTTATTTCGTATATCAAAGAACTGCGAATATTTGATCAAAATTTGTAATTTCAGGTAACTTGGATGGGAAAATGAGATTCACCATTTTTTTTTGTAATGTTAAACAGTGCCTATCTACGAATTTTAATCAAAATCGATTACGTGGACTTTTAAAAAGTTTCTTTTTTTTTTCACCCGTAAGTAAACTATTCTTAATTTTAGGTTTAGATAGATAATTCCAAATATTCCATTAGAGAACCTTACTAAAACCCTAGACACCAAGTTTTATCCTGATCGGTATAATGGTTTCGGCTATAGTCCAAGTAACAAACATACAACTTTGAAGAAAAAAAAACTTTTTTCGGATTCTGGGGGTCAAGAAATGTCGACCTCGATCAGAATCTCGATTTTTTTGGGGGGTACGATCACAATACTTTCTTTACGGGGATACAAATTAAAATTAAGACAAAAAATGAATGGACGCACAGATAAGCCCCGAAATAGATAACCCCTCTCACTTAAAAGGTAGTTTATGGAATATTTAGGTGAATTATTGACTTGTGACTTGAATCCATCATTAACAGTGAACAAACATTTTAAAGTAAGACTCACATTACTTTATAGATCTGAAATGATAGAAAGACATCATTTTTTTTTATTGATTTATAAAGAGTTCTCGTAGTTAAAACAAATTACTCAAGCTAATGTATAAATGTGTCTTGACATAAAAATGATATTTTGGTTTTTACGTATAGCTATGTGTGCTGGTTCTTAGGAATAGCTCTTTTATACCTAACCAATATGATAATATTCTGGGAATCGTCTAAGTATTGTATTCACATTTTCACAATGAAATCTATACAACTTTTACAAATATAATTCATTGTATTTATACTTTTTATACTTTGTAGTTGAATAACTTTAAGAATACAATAGCCAAAGCTATTATTTATGCTTTTAGTGAAGAATACTCCATCAAGATATAATATTCTGAAAATTGTAAAATAAAACCTCGACACGGTAATCGAACCCAGGACCATTGGCGTACTAAGCCAAAGTTCCGAGGTTTGATTCCCATACCCAGGTATTATTTTCCAGTTTTCAGAATATGAATAATTTTAGCTAATCAACAAATTGCATTTTTAAATACACACACTTTCAATTTACTTTTTATTTTACTCAAACGAAATAATATGAAAGGTATTTTAGATAGTCGACCTTGGCGGCCTTGGGGTAAAGTGTTTGTCTAAGGACTCGATGCTCTCGGGTTCAAACCCGGCTGAGATTGACGGATTTTTACTGAGCTGTGAAAATTTGTAGCAGGAAGGATAGTAAAGCCGTCGGTACCATGTCGATTGTGTCATGTTGAAGAGCCCTAAAAGATAGGTGAAAATACCTTTCCGGCAAAATGTGTAGACTCTTTCTCACTGTCTCGTAGAAATCAACGGAAAACTACCCCAGTTTTAGGACATCCTTAAGATATATACTTTCTCCCAGATGGTGTGGGCGGCACTATCCGGGAGAAGGGCTGAGAGCATGTCGAGCTCCAGATGTATGAGAAGCACATCAGGTCATCTTCGGGTTGAAGACTTATTATTGTTCTAATTAGTAACTAAACTAATGTTAACATACTTGAGCTATCAATCCTAGTTGACTTGATAATCAAGCAACACTTTGAAATACATCTGCTAAGAATAATCGTTTTAAGTTTACTATTTATTTTAAGAAGGCATTTTGAAATTCCTTTAGATTTGAATCTAATATGAATCAATTCGAATCCGACACCTTTTATATTTTTAATAATATGGAATACAAACAATTTCAATTAAGACTTTGCCAGCCACTTTAGTATATTTTTTAACATTTTTATTTTTATTGTAAAATGTATATTTTCAATATAAAACTATACAGATAAATAACAATTGTGTGATAATTCAAACCAAAACAATTTATTTTATAAAAAATAACATATTTTTAAGTGTGTTAATGCCAGCCCTCATGTTAAAGTTTTCTAAGTAACAAAAAGATGATTGCATTATAAGAAATGTTCAAAAATCTTGTAACTGAACTAGTAAATAATAATTTTTCCCCTTTCATTTATATTTGTATTCAATGTGCAAGAAAAGACTGATGAAAAAAAAAATATATCTCGTTTGAAAATGTCAAACACTGTTTAGTATTAGTAACAATTTTGGAAACACATCTGTGAAGATTAATAAAGAGAGATTTTTATTATATTTAAGAATCAATGCATATCTTCTAATAAAAGTTGTCTACGAAGACAATATTACAATTTCAACTAACTTGGAAATACACAATAAACAATAAAATTACTATAGGTTAAGATCATTATTGTAGTTTAAGATCATAATAAATCATTGTCAGATAAGATCTATCTTCAGATTTTTTTAGCGCAATAATACATTAAAGTATAATAGACATAAAAAGGGTATTTAGGCTCATGACATTTATAATGGTGATTCTTTATATTATTTTAATTTTAATATTATCCTTGATTTGTGGATTATGTTTGATATTTTATTTTTGATAATTTATAAAGTGGAAAATAAAGAATCCCTTTTAAAATAGTGTCATGAAGTTTTTAATTGTAGAAATAAATTAAATTCAATTATGAAAAAATTATTTATGAAAATTATTAATTATTAATAAAAAGGATTAATAAATGTAGATGTTACAACTTACTTTTAGTATAACACATTGAGTGATTCTTAAATATTATATTATTGAATAATATTATTTTTAAGTTATATGTCATTTATTGATAAATCTGTAAATACATGTATTTGTAAATATATTAATATATATAATTACAACTAACAGAAATTATTAAGTGCTGTATAAATATAGATTTATTGTTCAATAAGATGTATACTATTTTGTATTTTTTTCAAGTGCTTATAAAATGTTTTATGTGAGATAAATAAATTATTGCCCTTATAGACTGGATAAAAAAATGTACTGCTCGAAATTTTGTGTTTGGGAGCTTACAAAAAATATGTATTCTTAAGTTGGGATAGAGGGGGTAGCGATAAAAATCTAGTGATTTTGCAGTTTTACTCCTAAAACTTTTTTTTGTTGCCAAAATAGATAAAATATTGCTCTAGTACCAACATAGAAATTAATTTTCTTTACATGGCGACCTCAACTTCTCTTGACTATCTGTCAAGGGTGTCCTGGAATTTAACGATAACTTTTTCTCTTAATTTAAAAAGTTTGTTAGATAAAGCCACCATGCTCATGACAGATATTCAGGAACTACGGGAAATGGGTCGTGATATAAAGTATACTCATGACTTCATTAGAACTGCCCTTCTATTTTATATAAATTCAATTTCCAGTCAAGGTTTTATATGTGACCACCATCAACACAGCGTGAGGACAAATCCTTAAGGTGGCAGTTGTTTTCCCCCGAGGTACGTGACATATTCCCGCTATGGTTCTATCAACAACCTTTAACTGCTCGATCCTGATGATAAAACCACTATCATTACTTACCAAGAAGCTATGATTTAAATTTTGTCACTTTATTTTCTTCAATTAATACAAATATTCTGTGTGTCTAATCTTAAAACAGAAATAATTACATTACATTACATTTATTGATTATGAAGAAATCCGACACTTTAAATCAGTCGGTAGCCTGTCTGTTTAGTGAACTAAGTGTCACCCGCTTCGGTGGCCGCACGGTCTAACACGATACTATCGCAGTAGACTAGACTGCGGATGACAGGGAGATCGAGGTTTGAGCCTCACTCGGGTGTACTGAGGGTGGTTTTTATCAAAATGCTTTTCCACACTACCTCAAAGCAAATGCAGGCATACTTCTTAAAAATATCAATTTCCTAATCCATAAAACCATTGCCGTTATTAGTGCATGAGAGTATAGATAAAATGCGTTGTAAAATGGAGTGGAGGGTTCCGAGTTTGAATACTAGCATGGTCAAAAATGTTATCATTGGTGAAGTGTTGGTTCCCCATTTTGCAGGGATTAATTAACGGCCAGGGACTCGATGCTGTGTCTGTTCTAGATTTACATTAGCATACACAGTGAGTAGTAATTCGTGAATACGGACAGTACCATATGATTAGGTAGATAAATATAAGTCGAAATTACTCTTTTCAAAAGATCCGATTTTCCCAGACATTTTGGGAAAAACGATAGTAAATTTAGATAGGGGTGATGTGGAAACGCTGTGCCTCAAACTTACATCAAACGTATATGTTGTTTGACAGAAAGTGTTCAAAGGTCAATCCTCACATGACTATACATTGCTCCAAACGGCGTATGGATTCGGTGTGTACGCGTAGAAGCATATCGACATTAACTGTCATAAGAGCCGCATGGATTCGTGCTACAATTTCCTCGGGTGATGGGTGGATCGTCAGGTGAGTACATCAGTGCTATGAACTGACCCCACAAGAAAAAAATATTGAGTGGTGTTTGGTCCTGTAGTCTTAGTGGACCTCATTCTACCAGCCTCCCACGCCCGATCCAATGGTTGGGGTTGACTTCGCGGTACTTGTGCCCCAATGTGTGAAGGGGTGCCATCACACTAATACCACATCCTCTGTCACACAAGAAATGCTACATCCTCCGGCCGCCCAGGTTGAGCAGTGTCAATTGAAAAATGGTATCTGTAGTAATTCAAAAGATATTGTATCATCACAAACGCATCCCCAACAATGCCGGCACCAAACATTAATGTTTCCCGAAGAAACTATCAGTGCACAGCCCTGCCACCAGTCCGGTTTTACTGTCAGATGATCCCATGGTCATTGCCATTTCCCAGTATCCTACCTAAGTGTAGTTTATTGCTGTTTACACAATACTGACTTCCCATTTGTGTATTTGTCTAATCGCCAGTGACTATGAAATTCCAGACCAAAAACATTGCCACATTACTCCTATCTAACTTTAATGTAATTTTTCTCATAAAGTATGGCAAGAACGAATTTTTCGTAAAGAGTATTTTCGACTTATATTTACCCACTTAAGCATGTGCTACTGTCCGTATTCTCGAATCACCCCACACCCTGTATAAGTTGTATGCTGATATATTAATTTGGTACAAAAAGTGGACGTTAAATACCATCAATAAATAGATAAATGATTATGAAGATAGATTTTTGTATCAATGCCAAAGTTTTCATAGTGGTAGTCTCTACATAATACTGTACGTTGCATAATTTTTTTTTCTGCAGGGGAAATTAAAATCTCTGGGATTAGAAACATTGTTTTAATGAACATGTTTTTAAAACTAACACTAGCACGAGCTAAGCTGCCGGCAAAAGTTAGTATATTATAAATCTAGGGTATTTGACCCTTCAAACAGAGAAATGCTGGCAAGTAGACTAATTATTACTCATAGATGGAAAGTATACACTATCTACCATAATATTTCTGCTTTTAAATAATAACTAATAGCAACTAATCTGCAGGCAAAATAGATATAACTTTGTTTATTATATTGCTGAAAGCTAAATTCCAGACACCATAGAGAAAGGAGGCAATCCATAAAGACTTAATATTGATTAAACATAATTAATATGGATTGGATCCAATATACTTACGTATCTTAAAATCTTGATTCCCTGCTTATTAACCGAGAGAGTGAAATACGTAATTACGCTTAAAGCAGAAGCTCTATCGAAGTGACCCTTTGCTTTTATGGTCGTATGGTCTAAGGCAAAGATTATCTAAGTGGGATACGTAAGATTCATTCGGGGAGTCTGCAATGACTACATGTAGTCAGTTATGCTGTAGTCCTACATGTATTTAAGTTTTGGTCAATCAGCTTTCCTGTTCTTTTACCAATAAAGCTTGTATTATAAATATACAATAATATATTGAATTATTAACTAACGCAGTGAGATGGACTGGGATGAGAAAAATATAATGGAGAGATGGCGGAAGTATTTTGAGCAATTGAATGGCGATAACGTAGATAAAGTAGCAGGAAAGAGGGTAAATGTTATGATGAGTGAACTAATTAACTAAAGGTAAGTCTATGAATGTGTTTAAGAATGGCAATGCTGTGGTTTTACATGAGATCACAAGTGAAATGCTTAAGTGTCGGGCCATGGTACTACTTTCCAGATTGTATTAGTTGTATAATGTGTGTCCTGGGATTTCCAATACTGTCATTGTTCCTTTGTACAGAGGCAAAGGTAATAAGAGTGAATGTAATAATTAACGAGCAATTATTTAGTTGAGTATTCCAGTCAAATTGTTTGGGAGAGTTTCAATTGAGAGGGTGCGTGAAAAAACTGCGGCCAGGATTTAGGATGTGCAATGTTGTTTAATGCCAGGTAGAGGTTGCATGGACCAGATATTTGCATTGCACTAAATGATTTAGACGTGTAAGGCAATGAGTAAGAAGTTTATTGTGCATTTCTTGATATTGAAAAAGCGTACTATCAGGTGGATAAGAGTAGATTATGACATTTTCTGAGAGAGTATGGTGTGGATGCATTGTTAGTAAATGCAATTATGGCGGTGTAGAATGTAAGTAAAGAGTGCGTTAGGATGTATGGGGCTTTAAGCAAATGATTTGACATTGAACAGGGTGTTAGATAAGGTTGTGATATTTTGATATAGTTTTTTTAATATATACATGGATAAGTGTATGAGGGATGCTTCTGAGGACGTGGTTGGTGTACAAATGGACAATCGGAATATGAATAAATGTGTTAACGCCAACATAGTTTTATGGATGTGAAACGTGGGTTTGTAAGGAGAACGTAATGTATGTATGTATGTAATGTAAGTAATGTAATGGGTGACCTGGCGGTCTAGGGGTAAGGTGTCAGACTTCTGTGCTGGCGGACGGGGTTCAATCCTCGGTCCCGGCACAGATTTATCTGATTACCAAACCCCTCCTTCACCTCTGACAAGACTTCTTGTGAATGTGGGGAATGCCAGGCCTCCACCGTGGTTCGTATTCCACGTTAAATTGTAGGTCCTCCATTTCATCT
This sequence comes from Timema douglasi, assembly GCA_901482245.1. Lineage (NCBI taxonomy): Eukaryota > Metazoa > Arthropoda > Insecta > Phasmatodea > Timematidae > Timema > Timema douglasi. The sequence continues at coordinate 426,550 of CABEEJ010000004.1, read as the reverse complement.
CACAATCACCCTACCATTACACATTAGCGTAAGTGCGTATAACCCGAACGGGTAGTAAGACGCAATACTAATATTAGTAAGTAATGTATGTAAAAAAACACAAAGTGTTAGTATTAATGCTTTCCACTTTGAAACACCCATAGCGAGTTTACCAGTTTTTCCTTTAAAACAAGTTCGAAATAATTTTAAACTAAATTGGAACAACCAATTAAAATTGGTTTCAACGTATTATTCGAGTGCCAGAATTGTTCTGGCTATCTCAATAAAGAAAATATCCCAATAATCTAGAATCTCTGAGGCTTGTGGGTAGTTAAACAAGGGCTCGTATGTTTTTAACTTACTTGTAGATTTAGAAATTCAAAATTCCCTTCAATTTTATTATTTAAAAATATCACTACTACTGGAATTTAACTGTTACCTAATACATATTTTAAAATATTTCAGGGATTTCCCAAATTTCGTAAGTAAGAATCATAGCATAAAATAAAATTCACAAATCTTGCATCGGTCCTTATTAGATCCTTTATAGATAACAACAAATGTGGTTATAGCATCAGCAAAATTAATTTGACCCACTTTATTGGCCGCATGGTCACGCTAGTTATAGAATAAACTGCCGATGACGGAGAGATCGTGTTTCGATCTCGATCGTGTGTATTGTTGTTTTTCTCCCTAAATGGCTAACCACTTTAGATCTCTTCGCGCAAATGCGGGTATACTCTCTATAAATTCAACCTTTTTCATACCTGACCCATTAGCGTAGTTAGAACATGAGCATATAGCCTGAATGGTTAGTAGCTAATACCCAGTGCTAAAAAAAAAAATTAGTGTGTAAGTTATGTAAAATTAAAATAAACATTTCCATATTTCTTGGATGAAACAAACAAAATACTTCATATCATCCTCAAGCTAAGGATTGGGGCATACTTGCATTTTTATTGAACTAAATGTATTTGTTAAAATATAGGGAATAGGGGTGAAATAATATGTTTTTCTTAGGCTAGGTTTCAATGTATTCAAGTTTACAAATATGTTAAGTTTTACCATGGTAGGGCCTACTTCATTCCATAAAAGTGGTCGCCAAACTTAGTGAATAGAGGAACTACTTAAAAAATTACAAATTATTTCGTGAACTACCAAGATTAAAATGTTGCCATATTGCGTGTTGACTATTATTGTAATATTTACAAAGGAATTGCCATTGTCCTTATATACAAACTGAGATGGGGAATGAAGAAACATTTTCTGACTAAAATGAATACATTAATGCTAAGAATTAAAATAATCATTCAATTTAATAAAATTATATTTAATTAAAAATCTTGCTTTTTAACAAACCGAGAATAATGGCATTCATATTTGTCCACAATTTGTTAAATCTTAGGTGAGTATATTGTTCCTCCTGTTTGCATGCAGCTATAAAGATGTTCATTCGTGAATTTGATTTTGTATTGGTTTTTCATAAACTTAAAAATAGAAAATTATGACTTATTTAAGGTAGTTAGAGTAAGAAAAATGTCTGTACATAAGATATCACCTCCATTAAATTCATATTTCAGCCCTAAATTGAGAGTTTCAATCCATTAAGCAGTTATGTGACATTTAGAAGAACCAAAATAACAAACAAACACTTAGAATTTTCGAATAAAGAATAGTGATGAACATGTTCTTATAAAAACACTAATATTATAGGCAAAAATTCACTAAAACTATTGTATATAGGACGTGTCCTTGATTCAAATAGCCTAATCTTGGGTGGATCAGGAGGTCTCCATACTAACCATTCATATCACTTGTCCGGGCTTTGGACAAGTGTTTTTAAAGTCCATGGACATGGTCAGTCATCTTGATGACAAGCGTAAAAGACTCCACTAATTTAAAGTATTTTGCACACATTGTTTTTTGGTGAAAAATATAGTGATAAGAAAAATGCAGCGAAAATATCCATATCTTTCTTGCACAAAGCAATAAACCATTGTTCGACACCAGTAAACACTCGAACTCAATCTGTTGTGATTTCCAGAAGCGTGTGCACTGGAATATTCCCAGAACATATTAATAAATGAGTGCGGAGTAAGTATCCTCGGCCTTTGTGCGTTCTTTCAAGAAAATAGTATCCAAAATCTTTTCTTTTACAAAAAAATCTCGTAAGACCAACCTTAAACACATGGTTAACTTAAAAGTGTGACTCAAAACAATAAATTAAGCGAGGAGAAATGTGAAATAACAACATTTATTCAAGTAATTTTCCAACTGGGACACAACATCACCTGACAACCTCAAATTTCTTTATCTCGGTATTTGAAGAGATCTGGATTTTTTTAAAGAGATTTTGTCAGCTTTTATTTTTAAGGTTGTCAAATAATTCATTTTCATATTCTAAAATCATTTGTTCTACTCTTTCACTATTTTCGTAAGGATTCTTATCTTTAGCCATGAGTGTTATACATTTATATTCCTATGTAAAAATTGACCGTTATCCATTAACTGATGTTTTAAATATCTTACATCCCATTCATGAAATATATGTTTATAGGTGAATCTTTTTCTATCACTGACCAAGTTGTGTTCTAATACAATTCCACATAACCTATCTAGCCTAAAGCTACACTTGAATTGCATAATAAACCAATATCTTTCCCCTTTTATTTCGTGAATAACTACTTCTCTTCGCACTCCAGCTATAAATAACACATCTATCATTGTTTATTTGTACTCATTATACTATAAAAACGTACACTCTTAGGTTAAAAACTTGCTAACCAAACCAATCACAGCTCGAAATAAAAAAAAATAGATGGCAAATGGCACTTGATCATCTGATGTGAGTGTATTGTTGACACTCGACCTCGGACTTTGATATCGTGATGTACTGTTGAGCAAACAAGATAATCCTGCGCACGTTGCAATAGTTCACGCCTGACGGTTTGGTGGACCCTGGACTTTACCCTATAAAATATGGTTATAGTGTAATTATTCATCAGGGTGAGACGTCTAATTTTCAGGGTAAATTGAGTTTACATATTTTATTAGTAAAAAATAATATAAATTAGAGGGAGCTGTTTAAAATTATTGTGTACAAATAATTCAATTAATTACATTGATCTGTAACAGGCCTGGCCAACTAGTGGCCTGTGGACCGCATGTGGCCCTCAGCAGCATTTTTGTGGCCCGTGATGCATTAGAAAAGATAAAAAAATTACGTCTTCCACGAGTTCTTTAAACACGATTAGAATTAAATGGCGTTAAATTTATTAGATGTATTATTTATTCGCAAATTGAAGATACCATATATCGAAGAAAGAAAGTACAGAAATTTGGCAAGAGTTTCAACTAAATAAATGTATTAATTGTTGATATTGTTTAGGCCTAATTTACCCGTGTGCTCTCCGCACAATGTCCAGGAATATAAAATGAGGCCCTTAGCTAACTTCAAGTTGGACAGCCCTAATCTAGATCAAAACAAATTAATATGTCTATATATTATTTACTTTCAATGTAATATCAAGAGATCAGATACATATTTCCTTGCTTAACGATTAATTATAATTTTTAATCAGAACAAAATTAAAAGAAAAGTAAATAATGAGGATTTCAAGAATAAAAAGTTATTTTCATGTTGATTAAAAAGGGTTTTCAATAAATACATTATTTGTTGGTAACTCTCTTCTATGATTCCTCATAGGTAGAAGAAATAAGTGTGCTGTTTGGAGTCATTTGAATCTATTAAACCACAAATATAAAAAGGATGATGATGATTATGATTACAAACACATTTTAATCAACCTTTGTCCATGTAACATGATGAACCATTCTGTTATCTATGATACTTTTAATCTTAAGTATTAAGTGATAATTTTTTTCAAATACGTGAAACAAAGATAAAAATTGTCCCTAAAATTTGTTCGATCAAAGGTTGAGTTTGAAAATATATATAACAGTAGAGAGTAGCGGAATAATGATACATGTGTGAACTTTCTCTATAGTTTAATGTAAGTTTTTAATGTTATCTAAACATTATATTATAATAGAATTATATGAATTATATTTTGGTTGAACTATTGAGAAATGAAATTTGTATTTATGTTGTCGATCTAATCAGGCTTGATATATTACCAAATTAATTATATTTTCAAGCATTAATGACATTACTATTAATCTTGTAAGTCCTATGTGTTTGTAGTCAAATTATGAATTAATCAAATTAATCTATATGCTTATATTATGACAATGATTTAGGTTTTAACTAAGCATACGAGTAGTTTTTAATAAAATAAATATTAAAATATTAAATTTATTGTGATAAGCTTTATGAACGAAAAATTAACTAATATCGCAAACATAATATATATTTATTGTGTTTTAAAACTGTTAAAACAAGTGAATGATTTGTGTATCTGGCCAAAATGTTTTGTAAAAATGGAAGGATGGATGGTGAAATCGGCAGACGGGTAAATGTATCGTGGAGAGTAGTGGAATGTATGTAGACTATTGCAAATAGTGAAGTATCGAAAGAGGCAAAGATTGCGGTGTTAACGCCAACATTGTTATACGGATGTGAAGCGTGGGTTTATCAGGATAAACACGAGATTAAAGTGAATGCGGGTGGAATAAGATATCTAAGAAATGTACTTGGAAAAAATCATCTTGACAGTTAGTAGTAAATGGGTGCTGGAGAAGTGCAGTTTGATAGGGAATCCAATAGGTCACTGTAAAATAAGTGTATTACGTTTGTTTAGGCATGATGAGAGAATGACTGTGGATCGAGTTACGAAGAAAATATTAGAAGGTAGAATGTGTGGATCAAAAGGAAGGGGTAGGCCATGTAAGACGTGGATACATTTTGTAGACGAATGTGTTAAAAATGGAACCAATAAGAGTTCTAAGAATAAATGTACGTATTATATGACCCGGTGTATAGATGTTGTTGAATCTAAGGGGGTATGCAATAATATGAAAGTTTGAAAAAAGTTCGTGAAGATGGATTAAGTACATAGTTGTTGTTTTTTGAGCTATATGCACAGTTTACTGCCAACTCCGTAAGGAATGGCATGATTAGGTATATACGTATGTATGTTCTTGTATTTTATAATTCTGATTGTAAAATAATGGTAAAAGCTTGTCAATTAGGTTAAAATTAGCGAAATGTAAGAACTAAACCAGTGTAGCTTAAATGTTGAACTCCACTAGTGATCAATTTTCTCCCACGGAGGGAATCAAACCATGTTACCAGAGTTTAATAAATACATTCTCAAAGAGCTAAGCTAAGGGATCGGACAGTAGAAAAAAAATCATCCCAAAAGTTTACTCGCAACGTCTTTACCTAATGACAGTCATATTATTATAGAGTGGTTAGCGAATACATTTATAAAGTTTGATGATAATAATAATAATAATAATAATAATAAGAGCCTTTATTTATCCGGTGAAGTTAAGGCGTTAGCCTTTTCTTCCACTTAACTAGTGTTGAATACAACATACACTATTACATTTATTGAAATAAAATTTAATAAAGAAATATTTAAATGAGTAGGAAAACAGTCGCACGCTCATTCACACACAAGTTTGAAGAGCATTATTCGATCCCAGGTACGACTGATTTAAAATATAATGTTTGTGCTCTTAATCGTTCTCTATATTGTGTGTTGATGTAAGTTTGTGTTTAGAAAGTACGCATTAAACTCATGAGTATTAATTATTGATCTATGGATTCAGGGTTTGGGCTATGTTCATAAGTCATAACATAATATTCAATTGGCGCAATTATTAAAAATCAAATTACTTCACTTTATTTACTGCCAATAAATATTAATCTTTGCTCGTTTTAGATTATTATTTATTATTTAATTAAAATTAATATTATGATGTTTGAAGTGATTTTAGCTATAACAATTAGATGAACATTTTAATAAAATTATGTATTTATCTAAATGTATTATTTATATAAAAATATCCTTTCAAAAATTGAAAATACTTAATTTAATTGCATACATACAAGATAGTATGTGAAAATACGATATTTATATTAATTTTCAACTAAACAATTTATTGATTTATTAAAAGATAAAGTAAACGTGCTTGTTTATACTATTAAAATATCATGCTTATGTTTTAATCAGATTCTAAGACTTCTGAGAAGTATTCACTAATAGAATGTCTACAAGAGATGGCTACGTCAATCCAACATGGCTGGACAAAGAGTTCATGGAACGAGCACTACAAGAAGGAAATCAGGACCCCCGAATATCTGTACAAGATATTGACGTCAGAGCGGCCACAACTGCTGGAGAAAACTACGCTAGTCTTATGTACAGAGTGTTAACAAAGTTTATCACTGGAAGTGGTAAATTTGAAGAAAAGTCCTTTATTGTGAAAGGTGCCCTAATCTCAACATCTAAAGAAGATAAAAACACTCTATTTGAAACGGAAATAGAAATGTATAGCTATATACTTCCTAAATTAGCAGATATTTATAATGAACTAATACTCGATGAAACCATACATTTTGCTGCAAATTGTATTTTTTACACAAAAAATCCAGGTCATAGTATTGTTTTGGAAGATCTTGGCGAATCAAGCTATCAGATGTCTAAAAGACACCAGGGTCTAGATTTGGACCATTGTAAGAAAGTAATGTCACATCTAGGTAAATTTCACGCTTCGTCTGTGGTCATAAGCAACAATGACACAATGTTTACAAATAATTTATCTATCAGTCTTTGGACGAAAATTCAGCAGAAAAATGGCAGCTTTAAAATGATGTTTTCAAATTCGGTTAATTTGTTAGCTCGTGTAATTGAAACTTGGCCAGAATTTGGGGTAAAATACGCTAGTGACCTTCGAGCAGTTGTATCAAATAAGTTTGCGCACTTAATGAAATGTTTTGAAAGAAATGAGAATGGTTTTAACGTTTTGAATCATGGTGACTTGTGGACCAATAATATAATGTTTAAATATGATGAAGAAACAAGAAAAGTTTCTGATTTAAGATTTGTTGATTTTCAACTTTCTTACTTCGGATCTCCAGCAATAGATTTGATATACTTTTTTCAAACAAGCCCTAGTATATACGTAAAAGAGAATCATTTGGACGATCTAATTGTCGTGTATCATTCATCATTAGAGGCTGCGTTAAAACGTTTAGGCTTTACTGGGAAAGTTTGGTCATTAGAAGAACTACGAAACGAATTGATAAAAAATGAATTTTATGCGGTTTTTGTTGTTGCAGCGATGTTGCCTTTTATATTATCGAAAGCTGATAATACTCCAGACTTTATGAAAATGTTTAAACAAAACAATGAGGATACATCTCATTATTCATTAGAGTACAAAAATGAAGTCAAACGAGTTCTTCCCCTATTTAAAGAAAAGGGTCTTTTTGATTTTTAACAGATTTATTAGTCCTGTTTTTAATATAACTGTAACAAATACACTTTCAAGGATTCAGACAATAGTTCTGTGTTTAACTATTACAGCTAATATATAAAACCGAATTTTAAGCCCAGTAACTAAATAAGAACTCTATATAAATATTGACTCTAATTTAAGAATGTCACCGCGAGCATTTAAATTAAAAAAAAAATTGATTGCTTATGATTATTTAGTATTTTAATATTCAATGAATGTCATCTCACGATGGAAAGAATACCATCTTTATGTAATATTTTCTTAATGCTGCTCCTATTCATTTCAAGTCCCATTAATAAACACTGTACTAAATTATGTAAAATAAGAATAACTTATTACAAGCTTTATATTGAAAAAAATATCACATGCTGAGTTTTTTATAAGTTCAATAAAATGTATATTTTAAATTTGTATTATTTATATCTTACTGTGCGGGCTAGCTATTAATTTATTTGATATATTGTTCACAATTAAAATATGCAAATAAGTAGCAATCCAACAACCAAATAAGTATTTTTTTTAAGATAAGTTTTTAATAATTTTTTCTAAACTTACCTGAAACAAAATAAAAAATAGTAAACAGCTCACTTAAAGTATTTAATGAAATATGTCTTAAGTCTCTGCGGGTCAACCTAACAAAGATAAATTTATTACACTGCAAACAAAGCCGTTTAATTTCCAAGCTATATTATTATTAAAACATAAAAATCAAAGAGTATAAGATTACATATGTTTCATTTAAATAATTAAATGTGTAGAATTCAGACCAAATTCAATAATAAATAAAATGGAGATTGGTGGTGATGAAGGAGGACAGGAGGAAACAATCGCTGTAAGTTATATAGTACTATTCTTCGATAACAAAAGGTTTCGTTAAACATGCAAGTTCTACGGTAAGAGTTGTATTTTATTTTGATGTTAAAAGGCAAGAAAAGGGCAAAACTAATCTAGTTCGAACCATTTTAATGACAAGAGAAAACTATTTGATGTTTCTGTGAACGTTACATTTAATTCAAAAATACCTATATTTGTATAGTTATAGAACATATAATATATAATAATTGGATATTTAACTTAAAAGCGATCGTCACACGATCACCGGGGATATATTAAGAAACCATGCATATGCTCTGTTTAAACTACGTAGCGGTACTCAAAATTGAAGAGTTGTTTGAAGACCCACGATGATTTACAAAGCAGGTTTTAATAAGCTTATTCTCATCACGTTTTGTAATCATATGTGTGTCTTATTAGGTTAGTTTGTAATAATTACAACAATGACACAACGTTGTATTCTAAATACAATTATTGTTGTATAAAGAAACCAACAATGAAAACACTATTATCTTTAAACTGATTTACGACCGCAAATAGATAGACGAAGTCAAGGCTCCCGCTGATAGTTGTGAAATGTTGGAAGAAAATAATTGTAAGGATAACTAGAAGTTTAAAAAATGTTAACAATGTTTTCTTATGAAGTAAAACATAATTCCGGAGGGGGGGGGGGGCAAGTTCCCCCCATGGCCCGTTACTGCAGGTGCCCATCGACGCAGTATATAATATATATATTTAAGGTCGGTCTGAGACGATAAAACAGTTCACTTAGATAGTTGTGTCTAGTGAAGAGAAATATCCATTGGACCCATTTCTGCTGTATATGTTTAGGCAAGTGGTTCCAGAGATCCTAAGTTACAGATATTATTATTATTAGCACCACATCTTACTACCCGTTTGGGCTATACGCACTTAAGCTAATGTGCAATGGTACGGTGATTGTGAGATGAAATGGAAGACCTACAGTTTAACGTGTAATCCGAACCACGGTGGAAGCCTGGCATTCCACACATTCACAAGCTGTGATTAATACACGTCTTGTCACAGGTAAAGGAAGGGTTTGGCAATCAGATAAATCTTAACCGATACCAAGAATTGGACCCCGGACCCTCAGCACAGAAGTCCGACACTTTTCCTTTAGACCACCAGGTCACCCAGATATACATAAATCTGGCCGTATCTTTAACGGAAAATCAAACTCTAACAGTATGTGTGCAAGATCCTCCCTCAACAAACATATGGATGAATAGTAATAATATGCACCGCAATCGGTTATGAAGTTCCGGGTATCTTTGGCTATAGACAGACATTCTTAAAAACAGTACAGAACTACAATATTTTTTTACTTAAAAATATTTATATTCCTAACCTTAAAAAAGCAGAGATATAATTTAAAGTGTTTTTAAACTGGTAAACCAAAATATATAATATTTCTTCTTGCTTTTCAAGGATCTAAACATCCTAGCTCTGATATTGTATTAATACTTATCTAAGAAATGGCCTTTTTTATTGTTTGGATTTCCATAATTGATTTAGTTAAAAAACAGGATAACATAATACATTAAATTTATTAAAAAATTATAATCAACGTAAATCTTAATAAACCACAATTTTTCTCAATCAAAGTATTTATCAAAACTTTTTTCTAATGGTTATATTGTGACCGTTATGGTAGAATTCAATAAAGTATGGAATGGAATTATGGTCCCACAAAGTTATACTCTGTCTTAATAACTTTGAAGAAACAAATAAATTCACTTTTATAACTAAAATACGTCAAATGGATATGATTTTATTCAATATCTATTTCTTTTTTTTTCCACCCGGAAATAATATTAAATATTTTAAATCAGAATTAGGACCCTTAAATTATAAAAGTTTTTTTAAATCTCATTTTATTACAAATAAAGTAAAAATCTTTTAGAGTGAATCTGTTATTTGCGTTACATGTGTGGAATATAATAATTAATCATTAATAAATTTATAATTAGTTATACACAGTAATAAAGATTCTGAAAAGGGGGAGACTTACATTATGTTAACATGTAAAAACAATCAATGTGGGTGGCAGTGCCAAATTTGAATAGCTAAGAAAATGGCAGCCTGTGTGTTAATGAGAGCAAAAAAATTAATTAATTAAGTATATGCGTATAACCCGAACGGGTAGTAAGACGCGGTGCTAATAATAATAATAATAATTAAGTATACAACTAATAATTATTTATTTTATCCTGATCAGAACAATATTGTAAAATTAATTTATTGAATCAAACCATTTGTGTATCGCTAAGAGACATCACTCCTTCCCAACAGTCAAGAAATAATTTTAGGACTTAAGCCCTTCTCTAACTTAGGCCTTGGGCGTAGCTAGGCAAACTATTTTGCAGTTATGTGTGAAGGTTTAACATACCTCGCGGGCTGAGCCAAAAAGTTGCTACCTTTCAATTTCGACGAAGTGTACATAAAACTATAATTCCACAACCTGACGGTAAAATAAAAAACACACAACCAACACATATACACAAAATCTTAACGTGATCAATAACAGATATTTTTCTACACAGAGTACTAATAAAATATGATTTTGTATTTGGTTAATTTTTATGAGCTAACTATTAGGAACACGAGACTCAGACTAGTGTAACTATACGACCGTGCTGGAGGAAGAAGCACCATTTACTGGCAACAACGACAGCCCAGCATTGCCAAATTTGATATACATTCGAAGGAAGACTGATCACGGAAAACAAAAGAACGACAACGCTGTTGCTCAATAGTAAGCATGCAGTTCCCTCAGCAATGAAATTAGGTCGCAGTACATCGCTATTTTTGCATACTCAATGATTTTTGTTAAACATTATACTATAAATTTTATGACAATTCTTCAAAATATATTTTTTCTAGCACCACGTTCAGGTTACACGCTTATTTACTAATTACACTAGTGGTTTTAGGGAGTAGGAAGATTATATCTAGAGGAAGTGTAACAGAATTTTCGTGGAAGGAGAGTGAAAGACAATTTGGGCAAAAAAACCTCAGTACATCCCACCAAGATTCGAACCTTGATCTCCTCGTCTTTGACAGTCTATTCTACTGCGATAGTAGCGTCCTGGACCATGCGGCCACCGAAGTGGGTTGTTAATTAATTTTATTCCAATTATATATTCTCATAACGTTACATTTATTTCTCATTACTAAACTTTCACAAAGGTTTTTCATATATATGAATTTAAATTACTTTCGAGTTCAAACTGTTTTATAGCTCAACATGACACTACGTCTATGTCGGTATTATGTAAGCAGTGCTCATAATCTTATCAGTACTTTATTAAACGCTACATAGGTCTGTGAATTATTTACCATTAAAGAACAAATAAATGTTATTATTTAAGAAAAAGACGCAACACGTAATAATTAAGTTTTTATTATTATTATTAGCATCGCATCTTACTACCCGTTCGGGTTGTACGCACTTACGCTAATGTGTAATGGTAGGGTGATTGTGAGATGAAATGGAGGACCTACAGTTTAACGTGGAATCCGAACCACGGTGGAGGCCTGGCATTCCCCACATTCACAAGATGTCTTGTCAGAGGTGAAGGAAGGGTTTGGTAATCAGATAAATCTGTGCCGGGACCGAGGATTGAACCCTGGCCGCCAGCATAGAAGTCTGACACCTTACCCCTAGACCGCCAGGTCACCCAATAATTAATTGTGTGATGAAATTTGATGTAAATGAGAAGAGCTACATATGTTACAAAAGAGTAGTCCTATACCACGTTGTCTATTTAAAAATACAAACAGTTACAATATTTAAAGAAGTAATCATTTTATTGTGTATTTTTATTTAGCAGCATGTCTTACTACCCGTTCGGGTTATACGCTTAAGTACTAATTATGCTAATGAGTTAAGAATTGGGAAGGTTGAATATAGAGGAAGTGAACCCACATTTGCGTCGTGGGAGAGTGGAAAACCATTTAAGAAAAACCTCCATCAGTTCATCTAAGCAAGATTTGAACCTCGCTCTCCCCGCCCTACAGTGTAGCTCAACACGGATATAGCACGTTAGCTAACTATGCCACTGAGGTGGGTTAAGTCCTAAATGTTTCCAGGGCTAGAACTATTACAGTGTACTTTTTTTGATACATTAAATCACTGTACAGACAAACAATTAATTAGGGGGAAAAAGTATATTGGTTTGAACTTTATTTTGTTACGAAATGAACGAATTAGTACAGCCATAACTACATATTTGTGATCTTCCCGTTATGACCAAATTTCATCGAGACAATATTATACTTTTGATTAACCTTAATTATGAAGTCTATAAATTAATGAATTTGGTTATTTCCTGGCTAGCAAGTTTGCAATTATTTTAAGTAATAGAAGTATAGTAGTATAGTATAGTAAGGGGGATGGTTGGTGGGGGGTCTCTGGTCCCAGTCTGGTACCCACGAGTATCCCGATCCGAGGGGCGACTCCAACTCCAGCAACTACGGTTAGCTAGGTTAGGTTAGGTTAGGTTAGGTTAGGATGGGATTGTGTTTTTATAGGCCTACTATCCATCAATTCGGGCACTAGCCAGGCTGTCGTGGCCAATTAACGCTTTGGCCAGCTAGAACGTGAATTAAAATGTTACCCCGTCAAATTTCATTATTTGGCTAGAACAGCTGGCCAATGTGTAAAGAGTCCAACCAATTCGAAAAGTGGACAATTTCGGTCTTGGACCATAAAATATACATAATTAATAAATGCTTATGAAATAATTATTTTCAATTATTGTTTCAGAGTAATAATTCTAATCACAACACTGGGTTCAACTTTACTCATGTGGTATTATTATGACAAGAATAAGAATTTAATAACATTATAAGAATATTTTACTGTTCCTAGTAGATATAAAAATACATTAAAGTAATTAATAAACAGAAGATGCATGTTTTTGTAAGTGCGGCAATGAGCTTGCGAGTTTATAATGCCATGGAGTAATACGTTCTAAACAAATGTATAATCTTTATATCCGATGATGGAAAAGGGCCGAAGAGAAATATACCAGGAAAATCATTAAGTGTAATTGATAAATATTTCCTGGATGACAATGTTATGATGATGTTATTAGATTTATTGAATAATTTGTAAAATATTTTATTAAATATTTTGTTAGATTAGCAACATTATCCACCCAGTTTACAACAATGTCAACATATTGAGGTCCTGCTGCATTATGTAAACAATACCCAAGATATTTCTTCCAATCATCCCTTTGGATGGTTCAAAATAATACACTGTCACTTGATATACAAACATATTATGGTGGTGGGATAGAAATAATCTGTTTGTATGGTTTTAAAGATGGTGGTACATGAGCTCTTTAGAAATTAAAATAATGAAACTAAATAAAAATTAATTAAAAATAATCTAAATTGGGGTTGCAATCCAAGACGCTTCCTCAGTTCCGCCATTCTCATTGCCATGGTCGGCTAGGGGTCGATGGTAGCAGTGAATATTGATAACTAATAAAATGTTGATTGCTACTTGTGGATAGTTGAGAGTTGACTATTTTTCCCACCCTCGGTATTAAAGCGATACGTGAGAGCAGCAGTATCATGATGGCCGCTGCAAGTTTGGATTGCTACCGTCGTTTAAGGGAATTAATGCATCTACGCGGATGAGCAATTATTATTTTATCACTTTTAAATTCGAAATATGGAATTTTAGAATAATGTAATATATTTTCAAAGCTTCTATTCGTAATAAAAATGTAAGAATATTTTGACATAATATTGAAAGTGAGGTCACCAAGCTTATTTATTCCTTATCCAACCATCACAGCCATTTAAAAATAATAACCGTAGATATAAAAATGAAATTTAACGCAGTAAACAATGTGAGGTACGGATATAGCTTCATAATATTTAATTACTCTTTTGTTAAAACGTCTCAACTAAAATTATACTATATTATATCAGATTTATAATAAACATATTTTTCAAGTTAAAAGTATTTACTACTATAATTTAAATTGGTGACCTGCGCATGCTCGAAAAATCATGTGCCATCTTCTATGGGTTTTGGTGTTGGTTGTAGTTATAACTTTTTAATCAATTATGTTTAATGTAATTAGTGAAATGTTGGAGAAGACCCTATTTTTCACGAACAAGTGCTGATAAAATCCTCATAAATATTATATATTACTATAGCTTTAGCGTAAAATAGTATTTATATTCCTTAATAACTCAAACACATTAAACATGTATATTCATATTTGAAAGGGAAAAAAAACTTAGTGTATGAGACGGGGTATGGTGCGGGGTTGCAATAGCCCAAGTCTTTACCCAGAATAATTCACTAGGTTGATACACAAACATATTTAAACATCGATGATGCAATATCATCAAACCAATATCTTGGCAGATACGATTCATATTTAATGTGATTTGTTAAAAAAAACTATCTCATTAGAGTTATATGATGCTATTTTTAATCTAATTACTCTAAAAAAATACAAACCAAAACTAGAGCTTGAGCATTACAGAGATATACCAGTGATTGTAAACGTAAGAACTTTGTTAATAATCTCAAAATGTAAGTCAAGTGTTTTCACATAGTTTCGAAATAGCTCGAGGTCAAGAATACAAAGGTTATTTACAAGACTAGAGAGAAAAAGATTATGCTCTAAATAGAAAATACTTTTTCACAAAATTTTGAGGGAAATCGGTTTTAAAATTTAAGCGTATAAGTTAAAATTTATTTTTATTATTTTACAAAGAAATTTACTTACGTTATCCATTTATTCACTAGGAATAATTTAAAATGGTTAAGGTTATAAATTCATAGCTCTCGACCATTTCATATATGTATTTATTTTCCATTGTTTATGTTGTTAATTTAATGTTCTTAAACCTCGAGATACATTTGTTCATATAATAGACTTGCACCTGTCCATAAGTTATAATATCAGAATATATTTGACCAGTTAAAACTTCATTTTATTCAATTCCCCCTCAAGAAGGTAATTATCTTTTGTCATTATCAGTATAATAAGGAAACATCCAAATTATTATAGAATTGCAATTTGACCTGTTAGGCTTATTACTTTCTCACTATCTTACAGGTAGAGAAAGTATGTGATCGTCAAAAAAATCGAACTCGAGAGTTTGATGAATAGCGACGTTTTATTACCCGAAAAAGTGGTTTTTGAATTTTCGTCTCTCTGTCTGTGGTAAAGTATTGCGACCGTAAAAAAATCTAAACTGAAATGTTGTTGGATGTCGACGTCTCATGACCCCCTGAACCCTAAAAAGGGGTTTTCGCAATGCCGTCTGCCTGTCCATCTGTCTGTAACTCGGACTTGAGCTTAAACTATTTTACCGTTTAGGTTAAAACTTTGTATATAGGGTTTTTATAGGTTTACCTTCAAGAATTTTCGGAATAGGCTATCCAACCCTAAAATTAAGAGTAGTTTCCATAAGGGCGGAAAGAGGAAAAAATAGATTTTATCAAAATAGGCTTAAAGGGTTTTGATTAGATTTCATTTCTAAGCTTTAATAAATATTATAAACCAAATGGCTACTCTCAAATTTTCATCAAAATAACTTTAGGGGTTCCGGTCTGATGCGTAAATTCTAATTTTTAATTTCATCTCCGTTAAGTCCTTGAGATATGAAATTACTTATCATTGAATACATGTGGATCTATTTATAATAATCATATTTTACTTGAAACGTATTTTTAAAAACCAAAAGTTTTCAAGCTATACACAAATATATATTTCTTTTAACTTTGCCAACACTTTAAGGTTAAGTATTAGGACCGTCAAAAAATCTAGGCCAAGATGTTGATGGATGTCGACTTGTCATGACCCCCTAAACCCTAAAAAGTGGCTTTTACAACAACGTCTGTCTTGTGTCTGTTTAACCCTAAAATTAATAACAGTTTAATAGAGGGTCAAAAGAGAAATCAGCTATAACGATTCTATCTCTCTTATTTTAGATTCAATAGTAAATAATTAACTATTCTATTGGTCAAAATTTATAAAAGAGAAATTTAATACCAATACTATAGTCATAATATGTGCATCACCTAGTAAAATGACGAAAATTTTAACTGGAATTCAAAATTTTAATACAAAATGTTGATCCTCGGGGACCCAATATCGATATTTTGTATTGGTACAAATATATAAATGAAGACGTTAATTCTTTAAAAATAAAATTATGAAATTTAAAACCATGAGTCAAAAAATGTTTTACATGTGTCTAGCGCAATTTGTTCTCGGGTTTGCTACTGTATATTATCCTATATTACGAATTTTGAGTAAATATCTCGGTTTCTAAAAAATCGAGCGAGAAAGTTCGTGTGAAGCTCCGTACCATTTATTGTGTTCGTAATAAACTTTCCATGTTTTATCCATTTATTTATTCTAGGCCTTGTTAATTTATATTTTTATATTCTAATTTGTTTAACTAAAATGTTTAGTTATAAGAAAGTGTGGAGATCTATGCTAATTTTAAGTAGTCCAAGCCAGGCTCGTTGTCTCACAGAAAATATTTTCTAAATTTCAATTCATTAACTTTGTCAACTTACGTTAATTACGTTACAATCTATTAATTCTATTCTTATGAAGCCATTGTTCAAATTATACTTCCAATCGTAGTTCCTTCTATTTAATTTTTATCATTTTGTTTCCACACGGAAGCTGGTTTCTTTTTCAATTTGCACACGCGGCTTCACAAAGGAAACGAGAAGTTTTGAGCGGGACGACCAGCCACTCAACGCTTAGCATTTTCCTTCCTTCAGAGTAAACTGGAAGGGTGATGCTTAAATGCGCGGGTTTACCAAACACACTTCTCTAGTCGCAGAACTTGTGAAATTTTTATAAATTTTTGTTGCCAGCGTTCGGTACGATGAAGAGTGTTTGGGTGAAAAAGGATCCAACCATTTATTTTAACATCACCGCAGCTCAATATCGTGATTACCTACCATTACCATGAGTCTCGGGAATTTGATTCGCAAAGCGCTTTCCTAATATATAGAGCACACCAAGAGAAAAATGGCAATTATTATGGATGTAGGGTACAGTGTATACTATATTATGTCAAGTTCGCACTCTTTACGGTGGTTAGTAGCACATCATCCATAAAGTAAACGTATCGTAAAATGTAATTTTGAGCACTGTAAATATTTCAATTTTTAAAATACAACGCAAGTCACCAACCCTATAGTCATTTGTTTCTGTCCTTAATTTCCCACCCACACAATTAACCAACTACTGACGGGATATCTGATGCTCTACTCTACTGAAACTACTGGCTGCCGTGGCCCAAACGACTACTGTGTAAATTGGTGTAAAGAAGAGGATAAGAGACGTGGGAAGAGTAGACTCAAGTACAATCAAGTTAATTTATAGAAAGTATAAATACTTAATTTTGGCGTGCATATAGTTTAATAGGCTAACTAAACCAACCAGTGACCTTAAGTGACAAACTAACAGTTGCAGACCTACAAGAAGACCTACTAGAAGAGCCTAGAACTCATTAATTGTATTGATTTGTAAGCTATCTTTGAAATACAATTTTTGTTTCTTTTCAAAAATATGTTTAGTAACACTAGTATTAAATATTTAGTCTAAGAGACTAGGACTATAAGATTAAGTCCAAATAACTTCATCCGGAATCGCATAAAGAATTGATGTAAAACCACGCTGATAGCTCATGGAAATTTCCATGCAATGGCCCTGGCATTGAGTAGAATTTCAACTTTCTTTTCACCAGCAATACAGTGTATTGTTATTGTTTTGGAAAATGACAATTTTTTTATGTGTGCAATCTATTTTAAAAACAAGAGTTTGCCCGCAGCTTCACTCGCATTTAAGTCAAGTAAATAAATATTTTTTCCACGGCTTATCTTATAAACTACCAAAAGCACCGTTTCAGACATGTATGAGTTAAGGAAATGGCTCCTATACCGAGAGCGCCACATATTAACGACTGCCTCTAGTAAGGAGCCAAAATAAATTGTTAAAATTTTTGCTGTCTTGCATTAAGATTTTCTCGCTTACATAGAGGCAATGTTGCAATGAGCATCAAAAAAAGTAGTTAAAATTTTTGCAGTCCTTAGATCAAGATTGGCTCTCTTTCGTGGAGGCGTGGTTAAAATACACATCAAAATAAAACTGTTTGATTTTTGAGTTTCTTGTATCAAGATTTTCTTTCTTCTGTGGAGGCATTGTTCAATGAATACCAAAAGAAATAGTTTAAATTTACTATCTAAGAAACACAACTAAATAAAACTAATTATTGATTAAATTTACAGGCTATTCTATTTAATTACGATTGTTGCCCCATCTAAATATCAAAATATTTAAATTGAAAATGACACCTGGACACGGGAATCGAAATCGGGATCTTTGGCTGCCTTATTTGATAGCTCGTGATCTTAATTGATCACTCACATGTAGCTTACGATTTCCGCACTTCCATCACAGAATCTGTCTTAAAATATGAGTGAAGAATGACCCTGGACACGGAACGATTCCTGGATAGCTCAGTGCTCATATTATTGGCGTAGTCAGCCAAAGGTCTTGGTTTAGATTTCCGTATATAGGTGCCATTTTTTAATTAAAAGTTTATAAATAATTAATAAACCTAATTTACATGAAAAACCATACATAAAATAGCTTAAAAATTACCTAAATTAAGGTGCAAATTCAAGAACGCTAATAATGGTTCTCTTACGTGAAGGTATTGCTGCAATGAATATCAAAGCTTAAAATCTATATCTAAGAAACAAAAATAATGTAAATTGAAGGAAACACTCTCTATATAGTAAGTGCCTGTAACACAAAACCAAATTGTTATTTTGGCTTGGTATCAAACAGTAAATAAGAGTTTTATTTACAGAGCCTAAGAATTCAACACAACCGTGAAGTTTAAATGCTAGAATAGAGTAAAATCGACTCGAAACGACGAGTACGTTTTCTGTTTACTGGCAACAAACAAACAAACATACAGATAAACTAACAGAAAATCAAATGTACACACAGATTTAGAATTTTATTATTTGTTTTGTCTGCTAGGCCAAATCGTCACAAATAATGTTTATCGCTTTTTAAAACAAATTAATAATTATTTTTCTGAGCCCATTACTTCTTTAATGTGTGACTAGGTGAAGTGAATGAATTTGGTACCCTATAAATGTCGAGATTTTTCCCCCTTGATTTTAAGAATAAGAAATTATAATCATTATCTACTTAGTCTAGTCTAAATGATTGAAAATTGTTTTTAGTAAATAAAGATATAACTATGAATGTTTAAAATTTAAACAGATAATTGTATAAATGGTAATTCCAAACAGTTTTACACATTTTTTTGGATTGTTTAGTTACACCAACCACTGACAAGATATCTTGGGAATGTGGGGAATGCCTAGGCCTCCACCGTGGTTCGGATTCCACGTTAAACTGTAGGTCCTCCATTTCATCTCACAATCACCCTACCATTAAACATTAGCGTACGTGCGTATAACCTGAACGGGTGGTAAGACGCGGTGCTAATAATAATAATAATAATAATAATAATAATAATAATAATAATAATAATAATAATAATTACACTAAGTTACACTATTGTTAAATAACAATAGGTTTTTAATATATTATTTTTAGAAAGTTATCAAAATGATTAAACATAGTTTTACTTATCGCTTTTGAATTATTAATATGATATGAATATTATTTTATTATTTATTATTTTCACAACTGTTGCACATAAAACACATCTTCAATTCACAATACTTACTCACTTCTAGGTGTTGATAGAGAGTAAAAAATTGTCGTAGTGATAGTTATCTAATACTCATCATAAGATAGTTTGTCTTATTATTTGAAAAACCGATACAGCTGATTATATTTTATCTAATTTATTTGATTGAAATTATTTTTAAAATCTCAAAAATCCACACAATTAACCAGATTAATACTCACATACCCTATGGCATTAGGTGTAGTTAGATTTTAAACCGCCATGATTCCTCACAAACATGTATTATTATTAATATTATTATTATTATTATCACTATTATTATTAGCACCGCGTCTTACTACCCGTTCGGATTATACGCACGTACGCTAATGTGTAATGGTTAGGATGATTGTGAGATGAAATGGAGGACCTACAGTTTAACGTGGAATCCGAACCACGGTGGAGGCCTGGCATTCCCTACATTCACAGGTTGTAATTAATACACGTCTTGTCAGAGGTTAAGGAAGGGTTTGGCAATCAGATAAATCTGTGCTGGGGCCGAGGATTGAACCCCGGACCCCGGCACAAAAGTCCAAACCCTTACTCCTAGACCACCAGGTCACCTACCACACAAACATAGAGATTATTTGAAATTAACATTGGTTACCCGCGTTGGTTGGTGAAGACCTCAACCTCTTATGGTTTGGTTTGATAACTACATGGGGAGTCAGGGTTCAAATCTGGCTTGAATGTAGAGTGGATATTTTCCCCCTAATAATTGATTTCTACTCTCTCCCCACGCAGATACTTCTAAAGTATACCTTCCTCATCCCTACCCATTTGTATAAATAGGCGGAAAGTTCTTACGGGTAGTAAGCCAAGTTACAGGACATATAAAAAATTAGTTCAAATAGCTGCTGTTCACAAAATACCTCTCTTAGAAACGGGAACCATCCCGGTTTGATTCCCGTACCTTGGGCGTAATTTTCCAACATACATTTAATTAAACTTCATAGTTTTAAATTTTTATTTGAAAACACATTAAAGAGCTTTTTTTTTTACCATTGGATGCTATATTTGTTCCATTTAAATTAGAATGGTGACTAAAGTAGTCCCATTTCATACTGTCTTGCCTAGCATTGGATGTTTTCAATAAACCACAATATCAAATATGTTTTATATGTGAGTGGGTTCATTTAAATATGGGGAAAGAAACCTTTTCTTATTGTCGTGCTTCGATTCGATGTGCCTAGGTGGGTCTGGTCTGACTAGAATTTTAATTGCTACCTTAATTGGTTATAGATGATGAAGGTAGATTTAAGACTTATGAGAAAATGTTACCGTATTTTCGTAGAAGAAGTGCTGGAAATTAAATTTAGGAAAAAAACACCCTTAATACACCCAAACGAGATTAGAGCCTCCACACCACCAGACAACCAGATTATAAGTTAGTGATGTTTCGTCCAAGTGGCACTGATGTGGGTATTACTAAATAGATAATTTTTATTTGTTCACTTATTTTACTTTTTTGAGAAGTAGGCCTACATTTATTACGTTTTAACGAGTTATCATACTGATAAGATAAAATCTGAGCAAAGCTCATGTTTTATATACTTAAATTGCTGTTGAACTTTCAAGAGCAGTCAATTATAGACTAAGGTTGACGCAGTAAGTAGAAAGACTAAGTAATAATATTAATAAAATTTATTTATACGTAAGCAAAAAGAATTAATGTTTCTCGAATACTCTTCAAATAATATAAATAGCATAACATTTTAAAGCATACTATATTCTTAATTATGTACTTTTAAATGAAATGATCAAACTTCATTATTAGAAACAACAAATTAGATGATATAGTAGTATATATTTACATTTTTTTTACACGAGGCAATAGTACTGGGAATATATGACGGGTGCATGATTGGGAGTGGTCCAGTGTGTGTACGAGTATTTATAAAATATTAAAACCTTTTTGGAAGTAATCATCAGCAAACTTAAGTTAAATTAAGTTGTGATAAACTTCATGTTTTAAGTATTTTATACTGCTGTAAAGAAACTAAATATTTCATGTCAGTTTTTTAAAAACTAGACTAGGTTACTTCACAGCACATGTTTAGTATACTCTAACAGAAAACTAATTCAAGGCTACGCTATGTTTCTAGGAACAAATACTAGGGTCAGTTATGTACACCTGAAAGAACAGGGTTTAATCCTGACTAAGAAACTTTGGCTAAATTTTGACCAACTCTAAAGATGGCTTAGAATTCTGTGATTCAATCTTGATAAGTCTAATGGATACGCTGTTTCAAGAGGTTGGGGTTTAATCCTGGTCACAGTAAAATATTAGACCTTTATTATAAAATATTTCAAAGTGTTTTTTTCTTATGTGAATCTATCCTGAGACAGGTATCAACTGAGCGTTTTCTTTGATAATTTGATAGTTCCTTTATTTTTTAATATCCTTTAGCATTCCAAACTTTCTTTTTCCTCTTTTTTCCCTCCATCTTCCCCTTGATGGTCCCCTTCATTAAACAATCCCTATGTAGTATGTGGTCCGAACAAGACTATTTTTCTTCCTAATCATCGCCATCAGGCTCCTTTCTTACACTCCTCAACACCTCCTCATTACTCACCCTGTCCATCCATTTCACCTTATCCATTCTTCTCCACAACCACATTTCAAAACCCTACAAATACCTTTGCTCCCTTTCTCTGGTAGTCCAGTTCTCAGATCCATACGTCATCACACTATACACGAAACACTTCGAACCTCTTTATTAACTCAATTGGACTTTTTTCAGTGTCAGCAATCCCATTACCTTTCCAAATGGTCCATTCCCCATGGATATCCTGCTTTTAACTTCCTCCGTACAGTTTCTATTCCAAGCCACCAGATTTTCAAATACTTTAACAACCTGTCTTGTTCTAGTTTCTAGCCTTCAATCGATACATTAACATTGTCTTCTTCCTTTTCAACTCTACTCACCTTAATTTTACCTACGTTTAACTTCATTTCAAATTCCTTTCCCACTCTTATAAAACCATATATAATGTCCCGCAGTTCTTATCCCGAACCTACCAACACTTCTTGATCATTTGCATGCTTAATGATTTTTAGTCGATCTCCACTTCCTACAATATTTCGTGCCGTTAACTTACCGGAGTATAGTCAGGGTGCGGTTGTAAAAAAACGGAATAGTTTTGCCAATTAAATTTATTTATTGGCATCTCAATGAGTAGGATTTTACTTGTCTTCAATTTTAAAACTCGCGTTTAATAACTACAGGATGTTCACCAAGCTTATTGAGTGAAAAAATATTTCTTGGCCATTAAAATATACAGCTTATCACTATAGAAAAAAAATCAATCAATGAGAGACAATTTTTACTGATTTTGTTAGAGGATATTTGCCACTAAGTAAGAATATGCTATGTTATATACAAGGTGAGCCATAAGTAGTTATTATGTATGATTTTAAAGATTTATTATATTACACAAGGAACATTTTAAAATATAATAACATAAATCATCAATATTTTATATTAAAACATAAAATCTAAAAAGGCTTAAGTTTAAAGCAAGTCCATCATTTAAGCATCATTCAAGGATGAAATATTATGATTTTGACATAACTCTCCACATCCACACATATCGGTACAAGACACGTCAGCTGAAAACAAAGGTGACCTGGCGGTCTAGAGGTAAGGTGTTAGACCTCTGTTCTGGGGGTTCGGGGTTCAATTCTAGGTCTCGGCACCGATTTATCTGATTGCCAAACCCTTCCTTTACCTCTGACAAAACGTATTAATCATAGCTTGTGGTTCGGATTCCACGTTAAACTGTAGGTCATCCATCTCATCTCACAATAACCCCACCATTACACATTAGTTTAAGTGTGTATAACCCAAACGGGTAGTAAGATGCGGTGCTAATAGTAATAGCTGAAAACATTTGCAACAATGCTTAGGGAGCTGGGGGTTAATACATATATCTGTTTTCAGGCCTCCCTCGGTATTCATCCAGTAGGAATCAGTGGGTGGGGGTAGACAAGGACAAGGCTTTAAAGCTATTTTCCAAATGAGAGCCATGTAGTAGGCGCGGTGTTTGTGTGGGATCGATGTACCTACCCTTAGTTGGAGGTAGCTGATGTCTTTCTTTTCCAGTATGGGTGAAGATAGTCCATCATAAGTAATTAATGGAATCAAAACTGCTGCCAGCTCTCCTAAACAATATACACATATAGCGTTTCATCTGTCTTATCAGGTTTTCTGGAAGAACAAAATGGGTTCCGTAGGATGCGAATACTCTCAGTATCTCATTGTCTGCAACCTTGAAGGCAGAGAATTGTTACTTTACTCCTTTTGTGGCGAGGGAGCCCGTGTTGTCTGTGATCTTGAAAGCTTACCAACCAATAATGGATTCTGCACGTTTCTTTCCACGGCGGAGATAAAAGTCCCGTACACGCAACTTTTCGTCCCGCGTCCTCATAAGTAGTGTAGATTTAGGGATAACATGATAAAATACTATAAGTAAAATTAAAATGTATGTGTCTGTTGCGTGGAAGGCTAGGAGGTCTCAGTCGCCGTTATTTAGTGTCACCTTCACAGAATTCAGGGGAGTTAGTTGGTCCGCCTCTTCTAGTGAGTGTTCGCCAAGGAGCATTTCTGGCATGGCGACAATGTCTGATAGTGTGCATTTGGGCATCATACTGTTATGACATGCTACTAAAACCTTTTGCGTGCTACCTTAAAAGCAATTTATAACTTTATCGCCAAGATATTTGGTCAGCTCTGCTTTAGTGGCACTATGAGCCAAAAAATCCTGATTACTTTTAATCGGGGTATCATCGTTGACATGTAATTGAGTTGGCGCACGTCCCTTAGCTCTTTTTTTCCCGCGTGATTTCTTTTAGTGAGCTTTCCACATATTGATTGGAGAGTAAGCGAAACTTATCGTATCGTAAACCCATAAACTATATATTTAAGTAGATGTAGGTTTTTAGCCACAAAATGTTCACCTGTAGTCATTTCAGGGACCTTATTTAACAATTTGACGAGGAACATACCATCGATAAGTATGGCAGATCTTTTAGGGGTATATTTTTCGTGCAGTTACAAACTTCTGTCACTTGCGGTGTCCTGTAATGCTAAATCTTCCATTACCGTTACCAGGTGATGCTTACCCTGCAGCGTTATCATTGAACCATCTGAGTTTAAATTAGATGGAGGGGTTACGTTAAACTCATACTCACCTATAGTTGTTTGTGGACAAATTCAGACCTAGCTTTAGCACCAACGAACAAACGCGAGAACAGATGTCGTTCTCGCTTCAATGCTACCAAGTGACCTTTCTCTTTTGGTTGAATTTTCACCCCAGTATTAGAAAATAAACTAAAGCTATTACGCCTATGAGAATCCCAAAAAACAATTACTGTACTTGTTGTCATCCTTTCTCTTTTAAATTTCTCAAATGCATGGATGCCTAGTTCGTTTCTATTGGCTACATCGCTAACAATAATCGCGGATGGAACGGGAAAGGTAACTAAGTTACATAGATCTTCGCGTAGAAATGGATTGCCCTTTCTTGTCAGAACTGTGATTAGTTTTCTTCTATTCAACATGACTTGGGCTTTATTTCCAACAAGCTCATGGTGTAGCGTTGTGGGGCGTCTGAAATGGACCTCTACATAGTCTTTGAAGGCATCTACAACTGCACTTAGCAAGGGTACTAGAATGAAGTATTTATCAAATGCTCTTTCATTTCTTGTGATGCCAACAAAAACTACCTTGATTTTCATTTTATTGTGCTCCAGCTCAACTCCATGATCTGGATCTATAGCTGTAAATGAAGTTTCATGTTTTATTAAGGCAAAGTTTCTTTCATCAAGGAATGTCCACGTCTCCCGATCTTTTACTTGCAGTTCAAGCATATCGGCGAGGTATACAGGTGTTCATCGATCATAATTTAACTGGTCATGGGCATGGAAATACACATTTATTCCATGCCGGCCAAATGTAAGTTCCAATTACTTGACCGAAGTGCCGCTATGAAGTAAGTAGATTTTGTATCCGCTTCATATAATTGAGAAGGAATTTTTGCATGCCACTAATTTGACTTGCATTCTCATGAATAATTTTCAAATTCCCTTAGCAGCCAGAGCTAATTGGGCTTCTGTAATTATAGACTCTTTGTCGGGGTCGTTATTATTGTGCGTTAATATTTTGACTAGCTTAGTCAATATTTTGCAGACAGTGTTCCATTCCTCCTCTGACAAGGCCACCAACTTATCCTTGTAAAGTAGCTTACGAGCAATAAAAAACATACATTGAAATGATAACTATTAAAGCACTATATCATAATTCCCGATTTTAGGAACCAATGCTTCCTGACACTCTGCAAGTAAAATATGGGGGGTTGTAAAATAATTGAAAACAAGTTTAAATAATGTTCATTGGAATGTCAATTCAAGTGAATTCAAGTGAAAAAACAGAGTTAGCAAAATTTGCTTGGTAGATATGAATTTATGAAAACTGCAGCCTGCTGCAAAACTTCAGGCTGTACATTGAAAAGCGCAAGTGAAATACATAATCCCTGTCGCAACCCTCCTCCCTTGCCAATATCTGCCGTTTCATCGATAAAAACATATTATATAGTAAGTTAATAACAATGCAGAAGCCTATTTTTAATTTAAATATTTTGATAGATGATAATTCAAATAAATAATTGTTACATATTTGTGACCAACCAAAATAATTTGAAGACAAACGGATTTAAGAGAACATCAATCGTAATTAACAAAGCAAAAAAGTATTTTTCATACATGAAAAAAATCTTTTATACAAAAAAACCAGTGTTTCCAACAAACAAAGACTGAACATCACCAACACTCCCCTTAAAATAAATGTTTGTACATTTTGACAAAGTATAATATGATCGAATTAAAGCTTGCTTTCACATATGTCCCAGTAGACAACGATAATTTTCAAACTTTTGTTTATTCTACATCTTCATGAACATGCATATCTGCCCGTTGTTCTTCTGCTGAGATGTAGTTTACCTCGAACACTCTATCAGCAATATTTCCCCAAGCGAAAAATGGTAATGCACGTCGACATGATTGTTTGAACCTCTAAAGGTGTTTGGGGTTCTTGGGTACCCGGATTGTAGATGAGTTGTACTAAAAATTGTAGACAAAATATTTTTTTCATCATATCTCTAAGAAGAAGGAATCCGACACCTTAGCTCAGTCGGTAGCGTGTCTACCTAGTGAGCTAAGGCTCCCGGGTTCTATTCCCGTAATGACCGAAAAATTTAACATTGGTAAAATGTGGGATTACCCTTTCACATTGATAAATAAACGGCCGGGGACTGAATGTTGTCCCTGTCCTAATCTTAAGTTAGATTATAAGGCATAAGAAGCTATGACAGGCCTAGCAAGCCGGTAGTCGAAAATATATAGCTTGTATAAAAAAATGACCCAGAGCAGAGGCTGGATGTACAAATAAATCTCCAAGAAGACTCCGAATTCAACAAGCTTCACTTGTTGCTAATCTCAAGGGAACATGCTATTATTTCATGGAAGATAGTGCCATTGTTGCTTGTTTCTTTATATAATAAAAACACAAGACCCAAAAACGTTGAAGTCATAACCCATAGTAGACTTGCGATCTTCTGATTCTCCTTCCCAGTCTGCATCTACAAAGCATTATATTTCAGTATGGGTTTGTTCTGGGTTTAGTTTAAGTTTCAAGTCAATAGTCCCTTTAATAAAATGTACTGCTCATTTTAACGCTTGAAATAATACTTGGATAGCACGTCCTTGATAGTAACTGATATATTGTACTGATGAGCACAAGACTGGTCTTGACGACAGCATTACGTACATCAAACATCTGATTAATTTGCGACATACTTTTTCCATCTCTTGGCTCTCAAGAGTGTCTCGATTCAAGTAGTAAATTTTAATGGTAGGGTCCCATGGTGTACATACTGGCTTGCATTTCTCCTTACCACAAGTTTTCAAAACAGTTATAAATTATTTTTTCTTAAAAATTTCAATACTTCCTGAATCCAAATTTTGAGATATGTGTATCTGTGTTGATGCCTGACTCCATATTCTTCAAATGGCACCTCCATTTATTCATTTATAAATTCCAGCCCATTGTCCGTCGTGATAGTATGTATGTATCTCACCTCCCAAATCAAACTATCATTGGAAATGGTAGATGTTGTTTACCATAGACACATATTTTGTCAAAGGAGTTTTTCACTGCCTGGTAGTACGCTTTGCGTAACTTAAGGCAATTTTTTCACACAGCAAAATCTGGATGGGTTTGTCGTTCATGCCAATAAACTAGATTTTCTCTTCAAAATTCCCATACAGCATGTAATCATAAAATTTAACATTTATATTAAAATGGTTTCCCTATCTGTTAGCAGTTGCATAAACCTATGCTGTTTGGTCAACGAACTTGCAAACTCATACATCAACAATCATATTATGACTTAAAAAAACAATCGAGCTAACAGAGAAAAGATTAATTTCATGTGAAGGGACAAATAATACATCATGATATTCACTTGGTATCCACGCATTTTAATCAAAGTCATCAAAACTGATAGTACATACTCCTGTGGCTGAAATGGTTGAGTCATCACAAATTTTAATGAATCTTTCAATTGATACAAGTAGCGTGTGCATATACATAAGAAGCTTTCGTTCAACACATTTGCTCACTTTCTCCACTGTCCAAGAGCCAATAGGTTTTTTAACACTTTGTAGTAGAAAAGATAGAGGATATGAGTGCGTTGTTTATAGGATTGTGAACTTGACTTTCATTTATTTCCTAAAACGGGAGTATTTTCAATATATAACCTGGTTTATTGCAATATTGGCATATTTTAGTCTTAAAACCGTATTTACTTTGGTGACCAGCATTAAAACAAATTTCACATTGGGCAGGCTTTCCATTGTAAATTGGCATGCAAGGCACTTAAATAACTTGCTTAATCACGAGGCTTGATACGCTCCTCTTCGATTAACAGATAGGCAATCAACTCATTTTTAGTATGTTTTTCTTTAGAAAATGAAACCCAAATTGGTATAAAATGATAGTAAGGTTCAGGAAGAGACATAATTTTGGTGAAAGTCGTGGTATCTGGAATACTCTCACCCAATAAAGTCAGTGTGTAAGTATTACATTATTTTTAAAAGCAAAAGCAGTAATATTTTTCTTTTCATAAACACAATCATACAACCTTTTGTGCAGTACAAGTGAAGAGTAACCTGAATTTTTTGGTCATAAATGCAAACAAGTTTGTCCCGCATCGTCTTTGCTGTAGTACAATTAAGTAAATGTAATAAAGGATCATCAGATACTCTACCAACAATATTATTTTGCACTTCATTATCCTTAGACTACCTCCATTGCCTAGTGGTAAAAATTCCTGACTACAGGTCGAGAGACTCCGTGTTTGATCCCAAGTACTTCCAGATTGTCTGTGAAGCAGTGGGTCTGGAACGGGGTTAACTCAGCCCCATGTAGGACAAATGACGAGATATTTAATTGAAAAAGTATGCGGCTCCAGTCTAGAAAACTGAGACTAATGGCTGGAGGCAGGCCCGATACTTCTAAGGGGTTGGGTCCTAGATCCAGATTCCCAAGTTTTTAAAAAATATGTAGAAGTTGTAAAAAATACAAAATAAAATATGAATGAAAAGCAATAAAATGACTATCAATACTATAGAACAGTGAGTGTCCAGCCCACCAAATGGAGTTACCTACGGAGGACAGGAGAGTAGCTTACTGAACTCTGTCACAATTATATAATTGGTTCTGTCTAGTCTTGTCATTTGTTTCAAAGTGCCTGGAGATTTCACGAAGTTTAGTTATTTTGTACTGAAACTAAACTAAGCACACAAAGAGAGTCGGACAGTAAATCAAATTCAATTTAAATACTTCTAATTGTGTATAGCATTTCAGTGTTTAGTTAAGATAAGCAGCATTTTTGCAAATTTCTTTTCTTTTGTAAAAGTGACAACAAAGTTAAAAAATCAATACCACCCAAGGTCAAGAATTTGTGTAGGAACAAAGGAGGAGGCATTTCTTCTATGAATAGATAATGTCTCCCCGTGATTGTAATTAACTCCTCTTACCCTAAAATACACTTGCTCCCCTTTAGATATCTCCCCCCCCCCTGATATTCCCTAACATGAAGCTGAAAGATCAATCCAATCATAAGAATTGCCAGAGAAAGATTGTTCAAAATAATTTTGAGAGAGGTACATTCTAAATTGCTTCCAGACATTTAATTTTAAAATATTTCCCAGTCAAGGAAACTCCAAATAGCTTCTAAATCTAGAGTCCCCCAATTTACAAAAAATTGCCGGGGAAATACCACTTAAAATATATTCTATAATATACATCTAATTCTAGCTGAAGACCACTCTCTAATTTGATTGCTGTTTTGATGTCATATTCTGTGAAGTGTAACTATTTTGAGTAAGATATGCGTAGGCACTTTGTAGATCTACGTGTTTTCTTTGTACGCCAGATGGAACTGCTTCTGGTTCACTCTCGTGTATCCCCTTATTCTCTAGTAAACCTATAAGGAAATTACACTTTAAGGTATCAGAATATGATCTAGTACTCAAATAATTTGATATGAATTATAATAATTAATTTAGATTATTTGAAAATTGACAATTCTAAACGGGAAATGAGCTTGGAACTTTTGGCTTAGCGTGCCAATGCTATACCACTAAAATATACCAGATAGGTTCCTTGCTAAGGGTCATTCTACACTTATAGTTTAAGGTATAGTCTATGATGAGCAAGTAAAGCTAGTAGTTTTAAGAATCATAAGAAAAACTAAAATAACATTTTGAAACCAGGTCTGCAACGCTTTGCTTAGCTTGGCTCCTCCAATTTTTTTTATTAAAAATATCTTTCAAAATTATCAAGGTGAAATTCGTCGGGGTTACCCGAAAAACAGCTAATAACAAATCCAATGAATTTACACTGTACATCTATATATTAATGCATTTGAAGCCCATGCAAATATTAAGAGTTATCACATTTTTTTCTGAGTCATTAATACAATACAAAACGATACCAAACAAGATTTTTTATTAACTTGAAAAACAAACGTACTTAAATTTGGGGCGGGGGCTACTCTTAGCTTGGCTTCCTCACTCCACCTCCCCCAAGCTAAAATGGTCGTGCAATACTTTTTTTTACGAAATGTGTCAAAATAGGTGCAAAACGGCGATATATTTACATTTTAGTTTGAGGAGTAGATAGGTCAACTTAATTCCGGTTGGGTCTCCCGAGGGTGATTTTGTTCCAATGTGTTTACACTCGCCTTCCAAGCATATTACTTCTAAAATGCTATATTTCTCATTCCTAACCCATTAGAGTATATATTACATATGCGAATAAACGGGACAGGTAGTAAGACGTAGTGAAAAAAAAAAGTTATATGTGTTAATATATTTCTTTAAAACGACACTCAACACACTATCTATCTTTTTATAGGTCAAAATTGACAAAAGAGGAATTTAATAACAATGCGATGACCTGAAGATGTGCAACCGCTAGTAAATTTAAAAAAAACAACAAAAAAACTGGAAACTTAAAAGTTTTAACCGAAAAGAAAAGGTTTTTTGTCACGGTTTGGAATTTGTGATTTGAGCAACAAATCTCAGCTCATATTATTATTGTTATTAGCACCACGTCTTACTACCCGTTCGGGTTATACGCACTTACGCTAATGTGTAATGGTAGGGTGATTGTGAGATGAAATGGAGGACCTACAATTTAACGTGGAATCCGAACCACGGTGGAGGCCTGGCATTCCCCACATTCACAAGATGTCTTGCCAGAGGTGAAGGAAGGGTTTGGTAATCAGATAAATCTATGCCGGGACTGAGGATTGAACCCCAGACCCCCAGCTCAGAAGTCCGACACCTTACCCTTAGACCACCAGGTAACCTCTCAGCTAATATTGTTTCGCTTTAAAATATTAACTCATAAGACTCTGAAAAGATTTTGCAAGTCTACGGGTAGCATCATAATCATAAAAAAGAGATATATTTCTCTCGATTAGTACGCAGTATTGTGCAATTCGCGCTCATGTTTTCTTCTAATATTTAAAAGATAAATATTAGCAACAATATTAATCAAAGGCCTATGTCTTGCTGTTAGATGAAAGCATTTTTAATTTAAGGAGTTATTTAAGTAATACGTGGTGGCACCCGCATTCACGTCCAAAGAAAGCGTAGCAAACCATTGAGTAAAAGCTGCATTATTACACCCGACCGGGATTCTAAACTCAATCTACTCATTAATGACAGTCTCGTCTTATTTGGATACAAACTAACAGTAAATATTGGCATAGTTTTAAGAATTTGTACCTTCATCCCTGCTGCTATATTCGTGTAAAAGAAAATTTTGACTTTTTGATGTTGGCTGCTCTTCCCAAGGCCTGAATAGGCAGTATTTATCCATACTAACAATAAACTAAATACATGCAATCAAATTAATAAATGTCCGAAAAGATACACTAACAAATGAGTTTTGATTTTTTCTGACAGACACACACGCGCGCGCGTACACACACACACACACACACACACACACTTCCCAAGGGCGGCATTAACAAAGAGCCACTACCTAAAAATTTCCTAGTCTAAAGATTTCCTAAAAACTTCAGAGCGGCGTTGACAAAGTAATTAATAAAGCGACGTTGAAAATAAATATTTAAAAAATGGGCGGCATTGACAAAGAACCACCACCTAAAAATTTCCTGCCACACCGGCTTTGGCGTGATGATGGAAGGAAGTTTTTTTACTCAGCGTGGGTTGTACTTAAAAACCATGTACCATATTCTTGAATGTGATAAAGTGTAGAAAAGTGTAGAGTTAGATTATTATTCTGCTTTCAGCTATTCTATTTGATTCATTTTTTTTCGGTTCTTTTATTTAACAAAAAGAATAAATGCGCTTGCAGTACTTTCAACGGTGAAAAGTTTCCTTAATTGTCATCCAGATATCAAGGAGAAATATATTGAACTTTTTGCGCAAATTAAAACAATAAGAATGGATTTCATTTTTAAATTAATAGATCAAGCTTTAACTGTAACAATTTAAGTTAAAGTAAGTAAAAAAGTTTGGTATTTTTTTTTTTGTTAAGATTTTATCAAATTCCTGACTTTTAGTATCATTTTACACGGAGACAGTAGTAAGGTCAGTATTTGAAGCCACTTTCCAAGGAACCCATTAGTCAGTCATTTGCAAATGGGTAATATGAAGATATGTCATGAGGAAGTGAAAATAATAGTGCAAGCATTAAGTACCAAATTAAGTGATGATTTAATAAAAGCAGTCTTTCTTAACAGTTTATTAGAACACTCGATGATATTGATGTAAAAGACCATGTGAGAAAGTATTAAAATAATTGTGTTGTACCAGTTAGTTAATGTTGGCACAATAGATCACTACCAATGACAGGGAGGTCAGGGTTCAGATCTCGGTCGTGTGTATTGTGGTTTTTTTTCCTTAATGGTTTCCCACTCTCCCTCCACGCAAATGTTGTAGCTAGGGTGACCATACGTCCCTATTAATCGGGATAGTCCCGTTTTGGAGACACAGAAATTCGTTCTTTTTTTTTTTTATAGAAAATTGTCGTTTGTCCCGATTTTTAATAGTAACATGTAAAAACCCATTTTTTTTCTTAAAATCCAACTATAACACTCCGGTGGTGAATGCAGGCCTAAGTTGAACAATGAATCATTTTAAATCACAATTATTCATTATAAATATATGTCTGTTTATTGTATGATTATACAAATTAATAATGTTCATTTCAATAATAATATTCACGTGTTCTAAACTAAAATTATAGAAAACATTTCTTACCTTTTTTTTTGCTGGAAGGAGAAGTGTGTGTGCATGACAGGTGTCTAACTTTTAGCTTCAGCAATTATGGTCACCGCCTCATCAGTCACCCTAATTGTAGCCCTACACTTCCTCTAAATTAAATCTCCCTCCTGCCTGACTCATTAATATAACTAGTTCATGCGTATAACCTGAATAGGTAATAAGATGCGGAGTAAAACTAAATACCATTTAAGTATGTTTCTTACATTAAATCCAAGAAACGAGTGTTGGTATCCTGAATTCCTGATGGCCAAATTACAATCCAGGTCCGTGTGATATTCTATGTGACAGGAGATTAGAGCGTTGGCAACCCTGCCTGTTTGTTGTCTGCAATTCTAGCGTCAAGTTTTTAGCTCAAAGTTGAGGTTATAAAGAGGGTCGTCTAGTAAAATAAATGTGTAAGCCAGTCACAACTCAACATTAACAAAGAATTGTAAGAAGATTTATTTATAGAAGATTTCTATAGGATGTAAGTTATTAAATTTGAGTCTCCGTGACCAACTCTATGTCCACTTTTAAGTATTTTTATACCAAGTCTTGTAACCTGTCACTTAATACACCCCCTGTCTAATATGGTTACTTATGGCATTGCCGCAATCAAAAATTTACCTGGAGGGAGGGGCTTACAATTAAATCCTGAATGAAATTCCAGGGAGACACCATTCCTTGGTTCATTAATTAAGACGGTAGGAAATGTAAATATTAAAAAAAAAAAATCTGTTTATAGTGCCAAAACTCAACTATTTTAATAACATTTGATAAAATAACTGAATTACAATTTTCGATGTGTTAAGGACTTTCAGAGACGGGAATCTTCAAACTACTGTGAAAAAACATATTTTTCTTTGGGTAATAACTTAAAAATTATTTTCTTATTTCTAATACACACAACACCAATTCAGTGCAAATAAAATACAGCAGGCCTAACATACATTTTGAGTAAAGAACGTTTATCGGTCCAATTCTTGGACTTTCTTTCTTAAAATATAAAAAATATTGATATCAGCCTTACATTCCAAACATTAAAACCCACAGAATCAATTTAAACAAAAAAAGAAGAAAAAACCTTTTAAATCAAATAAGAAAAAGTTCCACTAACCTAAGTTATGGGGTATCTTTCAGCCGTTTTATAACTATTTTAAAGACGCATTTCACTAAATCTCAAACATAGTTTATAGACTACCATCTTTACGAAGGCGTAAAAATCTTCTAGGCCTATAACAACTACAGTTAACTTTACTTTGTAGTAATTGTAACTTCAAGCTATATGACTCGATTAGCTGATCACATCTATTACTAACAACTTAAATTCTAGATGTAACACATGATATGGATGCTCTCATGGAAATAACACTACTAAACCCATTTTATATTTTAATTATTAGTGACACTTAACCAACCCATCTTAACCTAGAACCTTTTATTATTAATATTATGAAACTTTCCCAACCCAGCTTAATCTAACCTTTCATGTTTTAATAAAAACCCTAAATTTATAATTATAGCTAAAATAAACTATCCCTAGCTCTATTCAATGTAACAACTCAACAAAGATGGTCTTACACATTATATTATGATGTCATATCCATTTTAGTGTGCACTGTGCAAGATCACAAGCTTAACGCAACACATCATGGCATGACATTATTCGTCCAGTACATAGAATCACAGTAAAGTTATAAATTGTCGATATTTACATTTCAAAAGGGATTTGGGTAATAAGTTGTCAAGTTTTATTTAAATAAAGTATTAAATAAATGTGTGAAAATTTCTAAATATGGGTGTCATTAGATTCCATGTACTTTAATGTGCATAATGAAGTGAATAAACTTATCTAAACATTGTACCATTACAATAAAAAAGAGCCTAAAATGGGATGGATAAAACTCACTAAACTCCAAATTTTAATATCGT
Organism: Timema douglasi; assembly: GCA_901482245.1. Taxonomy (NCBI): domain Eukaryota; kingdom Metazoa; phylum Arthropoda; class Insecta; order Phasmatodea; family Timematidae; genus Timema; species Timema douglasi. The sequence goes on along the minus strand of CABEEJ010000004.1, from coordinate 390,711 downwards.
TTCCAGGATTTTGATATTAGAAGAAAATTTAAGGTGTAACCACTTAAGCCACAGGATACTTCTTGACCATGTTGCATCAATCTGAAAACTTGCACAGTAATATTAACATATTATTATAAACTATCCCAACATAACTTAACCTAAATTATCTTTCTATTTGTTGATAGATAACCAGTTAGGGAGCAAGCTACAAAATATAAGTATGTATGTAAAGGTTTAAACACCTAATCAAAAATAAAGTTTATAGTATCTACCCGGAAATATGTAATCCTATTCAGGGTATCATAAGTTTCTCATAATACAAGTAAAAAAACATCTCTTATACATTTCAACATAATATTTGGCTTTTATTTAAATTAGGTAAATGAGTATTTTAAATGTAGCAACCAGGCAATTTTTCATTATTTCAATCCTTCACTAGAACAGGTACCACTAATTTCCTCAATTATTATTTAGGTCATGCCAAAAATTGAACCCAAGACCCTCAATAGGTGATGCACAGCTGACAAAGCTTAGGTGTTGGATTTGGGCTTTTAATGTTTATAATATGGTCTATATGCAGGGCTGTTTTAAGAAAATGAGAGGCCCGGAGCAAAAACAATTTGAGGCCCTTCCCTCCCCCTCCTTGAATAGCAATTTTTCCGTTTTACCATTTAGCCGTTATAATATATTGATATGTACTCAGTACATATGTTAATAAATAATATATTTTATGGAATATTTACTAACCCATTAAATTACTATACTTTATTAAATGTAAACAATCAATCTAATTAAGTTAACAAAAGTAAATTCCTCTTTGCACCCTTGCACTGTTAGTTGTGTATGGACCGACATCGTTAGCACAATGGTGGCATATTCTACTGTACTGTATTACTCGAATAACGTAAATCTTAAACTACATAAAGTTAGGGCATTCAGGAACCTGAAATGAAGTTCTATCACTAAGTGAATACTTATTGCTGTTAATTATCTGTACAATATGTTATGCAAAATTTAGAATAATGACTGCATTTATTTAATGAATTTTGGGGAAAATGTGAGGCCCAGGGCAATTTGATACTTTGCCCACCCCCAGACATGGCCCTTCCTAAATGATTCAATGCTAAAAAAAATACTAAGATGATACATTGAGACCAAAAATACTTATTTAAATTTCATTTTCTTGGGTCTACTTCTTCTCTGCATCTGTGCACTTCCACACCCTCATGTACCTATAAAATCTCTAAATCATAAAAATAATCAAAATTATAATGGTCGAAGGAAGTTTTATTTTGTGGTAAACTGTATTAGCCAATACAATTTACATGATCTAAAGCAGTGGTTCTCAAACTATTTTAAGTTAACCTATGGAACCCAGTATAAGCTACGAAACCTACTGCCGAAGCCCTACGAGTTCATGTTTCATCCCCTTTACCTTTAACCCTGTGATACAAATTTTTTAGTTTTAAGTTAACTAAAAAGTAGGTTCTATATTTGAGTATTAAGATTATGTTATAGATTAGGTGTAGGCCTAAAGCTAAATTTATTTATTACATTTATGTTAAATATTTTGCATGGGAGAAATAATATAGTATGACTTCAAAATGTACTTTTACTTATTTACCTTCTTATGGTATACTTTTTTTTAAAGACTTTAAATCTGTTATAAAGTTGTTTAATATTTTTTTAATCATTATTAAACTGATCTGCTGCTAATGAGATGTTTATTTATAAATTTTTAGCATAAAAATGTAAAAGCATTAATAATGTTTTTACCACCATTACACATAATCATCTCACAGAACCTTTGACACCCCTTCACAGAACCCTGTGGCTTCTCAGAAATAATTTGGTCTAAAGCATAATTTTTACAATATGGATTACTGACTACAGGGAGGTCAATGTACAATTATTAAGAATGCTTTTCCCCTAATGGGTTTTCCATTCCCCCTTCACACAAATATGGGTTCATTTCCTCTATCTACTTTCCTCATCCTTAACCTATTAAATTTAGATATACTGGACTACTGTTTATATACAAACTTACAAATAAGTAAGGGCCATATTTAAAATAATTGAACGTTTTCATAATTTGTATGCAATTAGTGTGATAATATTATTAAAGTGATTGTGGTTTAATAAAATATACCTAACTTAAATATTTAAACAACACAGGTAAAATATTTGTGTGTTATCCAAACATAACCTTAGAAATCTTCTTTCATTTAAACACTAATTCTAAAATTCAATTTTTTTTAACTAAACTAAAAAGTTATTCATATACACATCAAACTATTTCTATTTTATACAAGAAACATAGTTAGTACTCCTAACTTAGTCTATTGAACAAATTACCAATCCACCATGTCGGCAATCAAATATTGAAAGTGTTCTATTCTTGTTCTACCACAATGTTTCTATAGGGTTAATAGTTTTAATGATAATTAGTATAATACAACCTGAATCTTTAATACATGATTAATGCACAGCGATATTAAGGCTAAGTTGATTTAAGCTCAATCCAAGCTATTTTATAATATTAAAAAAAAATTAACATTAGTTTTTCTACTTTCAACAAGGTAGAATCTTATTTTGTAAAAATATGCGAGTCATCTAATATTATTTTTAAAATTTCCATGGTGTAAGCCTGCAAGCGAGCTATACGGGCCGAGCGACCGCCATCATTAGTAATGATAGTGTCAACATTTGTAGATAGAAGGAGTACCCGTCATTTGGCCTAAAAGTCAGTTAGCATAAAGTCATTTGGCCTAAAGTCATTTGGCCTAAACTTTAGGCCAAATGATTTTAGGCCAAATGACTTTAGGCTAACTGACTTTAGGCCAAATGACTTTTAGGCCAACTGACTTTTAGGCCAACTGACTTTAGGCCAAATGACTTTTAGGCCAAATGACTTTTGTCGAACTTAACTAAATCAATTTTTGTATTCGAAATACATTTTAGGCCAAATGACTTTAGGCCAACTGACTTTAGGCCAACTGACTTTTAGGCCAAATGACTTTTAGGCCAAATGACTTTTAGGCCAAATGACTTTAAATAAATGTGGAATGTCCAAGTTTTGTTCGTAAACATTCGCTATGATGTATTGTGATGTTAATAGAGGGCAGCGTGTGTCCTATTTAGTTAAATAGTATATACTATCGTTTCTAAATACATGCGTCTGGGTAGTGTCTGCCAGATTTCAGTAAAAAAATTACATCGTATCCAATTCCAAGAATCTATAAATCCGGGACTCGTTTAGATTTGTTTTTAAATAAAACTCTCTCTTAATGAAATTACCAAGCTCGGTGAAACGTGACTGTCGGCATTTCACCTAAACATTATTATTATTATTATTATTA